>QUSF01000136.1:271116-294577 GCA_003676055.1 Chloebia gouldiae
TTCCCATTTGCCAGTGGAGTTCCACATTCCCGGCAAAACCTCTCCTTTCCATTTGCCAGTGGAGTTCCACATTCCTGGCAAAACCTGAGTGCATTCAGGGGTGGTAAGGTGCTTTTGTAATTTCTGGTTTTGTTCTTGTTTTTTGTTGTTTTTTGGGTTTTTTTGTTTGTTTGTTTGTTTGTTAGGAGGAGTGCAACTTCCTGTAACTCCAGTTTATATTGAGTACAACACTTTTTTCAGCAGATTCATCACATCACAAAAGGGATCTGCCCTGTGTCAAAGATGATGTTTGAGATTGAGGCTTTAGATGAGTTGAAGATTGGGACCAGGAGAGGGAGGGTGAGCAGGGTACACTCCCCTTGCTCCTTGGGGTTCCCAATGGGGCTTGGGGTGCCTCGCCCCTCCTGCCCTGCAGACTCGAGCTGAAGGGGACAGACCCTCCAGACCCTTTGCTGTTTTCCTTAGAAAGGATTACAATTGTTTTGATTTTTTTTTTTTCACAAGAGAAAAGAAAGTCCGTAGAAGTTAAATTAAACAGAGGTAGCAAAACAGGCACGGAAACAGAAACCCGTGGTAAGAGGAAATGGAGATTTTTGGAGGAAACTGTGACTTTGTACCCAGAATCTGACACTCCCAGGTTCAAAGGGTTGTCAAGGGCTGTCTGCTGGGCTGGGAGAGTTTTCCACCTGGGGAAAACCCAGGAAAATCCCTTTTGTCCAAGCTGCTGGAACTCTCCTGTGAGGTGAATTCACTGATCTGTTCTCACTGCTGATGGCACAGGCCTGGGGTGCCTGTGATGGGAAGGCAGGAGAGCTGAGGTGCCAAACAATCCAGGGATTTCCCCCTTCTCCACAGTGGCACAGCCATTCCAAGCACACACCTGTGCACCCCACACTTGGCAGCGTAGCAGAGATTCAGATCCTTTCATGTGCCCACACTGCGAGGGGGCAGATCCCTGTCCTATCTCTGCACTTTACCCCCCCAGCTGTAAAGTGGGATAATTCCCTAACTCCCAAAAAAAAAAATGTGATAGCATAAACTACAAGAAACTCTTTGATCTCCTGTAAACACCAGAGTCTCCATCTCACTGGTTTTATTGTTGCTAGGTTATTAATAGCTCTCTCCTGCACCGAAACCTTATTGAGGTTCTATTAATATTTCACAGCCACGCAGGTAAGTACGAAAGGTCAGAGTTTTACTGAGGTGTCTGACGAGATGAGGCAGCTCTTGCCCCGTGCCAGGGCTCAGCCATGCCCCACAGGAGGGCGCAGCGCTGCAGCCTTTACCTTTCCTGTCCCCCAAAACCCTCTCGCACCTGCTCCTCTCCCAGTCACACGTGCAGGGCTGTACCAGGAAGCGAGGCAGGGCGCATGTGTGCAGCTCCCGAGCTCCTCAATCCTCTGGAATTCCCACAGGAAACGCGAGGAGAATGGATCAAAGGAAAGCATTTATGACCAGTGGGAAGTTTTGCTTTGCCGTGTGTGGCTGGAGAGGGGGAGCCCTGATGGCTCTGTGCCTCCTGCAGCAGGCTCGAGGTAGGTGCACACCTGAGTGTTGCTTTTCTTTTCACTATATGGCTTTGTTGGTAGGAAGAGAGATTAATTTTAATCCGTTTAAATGGGAATGATTCACATAAAGTGGAATATTCCGTGGTAAAGAAGCGACAGTTTAAAATCTGTCTGTGGAAGGTGTCTTGTTGAGGGTTAGTGACGGGCATGGTGATCTATTGGAAAAAGTAGGGGCAGGAAAATATACAGGACAAACGTGCAGCTGAATTCCTGGTAGGAGCTGCCCTTGGAGGATTTGGATTGAATGAGAAGCATGGGACAGCCGTGTCTGCCCTGTCCAGGGAGTCGGGAGTTTGTGGGTTGCAAATCAATGAAATGAAGTGAGAGCAGAGGGAAAACCACTCAAAGTCATAAAACAGATTGTTCACACAAACACGAGCCCTAATTCTAAAAGCTGTTGAGATGAAGATGTTTTTTGAGGGATGAGGAAAACGTTGCATCACATCTGCTTCCAGAGCCAGTTTCCAGCCTTTAATGAGAAGGTTCTCTAAAGCTTCTCACCGTAGTGAGAACCAAGTGGTACTTCCTGTCCCCAAAGATACTTTTGAATCATTGACATGATTTTCCCTTTTGACCAGGTCATGTTCAACTCCTCCCTCCTCAAAATGTGACCCTGCTGTCAAAGGATTTTGCCATGATTTTGACCTGGGCTCCAGGGGAAGGCTCTCCCCCAGATGTGACCTACACTGTGAGATATGAAAGGTAAGAGCTCCCAAACCATGTCTGATCAAAGGGCAGGCACAGGGACAACTACTGGGCATCTCTTCTGATTAATGACTGTCCTAATCATCAGTGACCTCCCACCAAAATGACACAGGATCCATCTGGGAAGTGTTCCAAATTCTGAGCACCACTTGCTCCCCACCCTCCCAAACCCTTCCTTCTCTTGCTCTATAAATCACAGCAGAACGTGTTTAATATTTTGGTACGGTTGTTCCTTCCAGCCAGGATCGCCTGGACAAATGGATGAAGGTTCCTCACTGCAGAAACATCTCCAGATCCTTTTGCAATCTGACTTGTGCCCTCTCCAACCTCTACGTTAAAGTGCGGGCTCGGGTGAAGGCGGTCTGGGGACGGTCCCAGTCGCCGTGGGTGAAATCCCAGTTCAAGGATTACTACTCAGATGGTGAGTGCCTGCCAGGTGACAGCCTGGATGGAAGGACATTCCCACTAACAGACAGACCTCACCCCACAGGTATCCCAGAGCTTTATGGATGGCAGAGACTTGAGTGAGCACAAACAGTAACGAGCTGGGATCATTTGAGGATGAATTTTGTAGCAAGTGTCAGAATTTGTTCATCAGTGTCCCAGCTGATGAACTCCAAGCTCTCTGGGGTGTTTTAGATAAAGAGGTGTCCTTTGCCTCCTCTCTTATCACAAGATAACTGCTGGAAGTGAGGACCAGCCATGGCAAGTGTCACTGCTGGAAGGTAAGAGCCAAGCCAGCCCCATTCTCACACCTGCTCGCTCAATTGCAGTGGAACTGGCTCCCCCCATGCTGACCCTGAACGTCAGGGACAATTCCATCCACGTCAGTGCCTCCTTCCCTCTGCCCACCTGTGTGGAGAACCTCACTTGGAAATACGACTTGAACCTCTGGGAAGCAGGATCAGAAGACAAGGTCAGTACAAGTGGCTCTTTTTAGATGAAATGAAGGAACTGAAAGGGCTTCAGAGTTCTGGGCAGAGAGGGAGGGACTGGATCCAGGGCCTGGAGGAAATGAACCAGCCAAACCAGAGCTAAACCAAAGCCAGAGACAAAAAGTAGAAGTGTGTGTATGCATCCTTATTTTTTTGGTAGTTCCCTATTTTTATCAGGAAGAGGAGGCTACACTACAGTCAGTCTAAAGACCTGAGGTTTAAAACACCCAATCCAGGTGGCCACTGGCAGCATTCCCTGGCAGAGCAGAGCCCTGCACAGCTGGAATTCCCACCTGGATCCATCAGCCCTGGGGGAGATGCCAGACAAGGGGTCACACAAGGGATCCATGGGCTAAGGTGATACAGAAACATCACCCCAGTAATGAAAGAATCACCTCTCCAATCCTCTGCTTTGTCTCTCAACAGAAGAAATATGAAGGTTACTTCAGGAAGGACACAGTGACCATCAACACCACTGCCCTCAGAGGCAAATACTGCTTCAGTGCCAGGGCTCTCTACGAAAGCATCAATTTGAAGCACAGCGAATTCTCCCAGCCTGTGTGTGTGCTGTTAAACCACAAAGGTATGGCCCTTCTCAGGAAAGGATGTGGGAGACATCCAGTGGGATGAGGGCAAGGCAAAGATTCCCACTCAAATCAGGTTTTCACCACAAAAAAAAAAAAAGCTTCCTGTTAAAGGGACTGGTTGGATTCTATTGTGAGTGGTTCCTGCTTTCTGTAGAAATAGTTTCATTTTAAAAAGCCTGAAATGTTTTCTGAAAACTTTGAGTATTGTATGTCAGTGTAGAGCCCAAAATTCCTATAAAAATACCACTCACAAGAAATTATTTCTGTCTTTTTCATCAGCGCAGTGGAAGTTGCCACTTCTGGTTGTGATCCTTCTGTTTGTCCTCCCCATTTTTTTGGCTGGTCCCTTCGTCTGCTGCCTGGTGAAACATGAGGCCAAGCAAAGGAAGATGCCTCAGGTTTTGGTATGGCCAAATTCTGAGGTTCCCTCCTGACTCAGAGCCTTTCTGGTTTTCAGAGGGGAACTGGGGAGGAGTGGGGGGTTCTGCACATCTCAGTTTTACATTTGTAATTCCTATTTTTGAAATAACCTTTTTGACATCCAAACTTTTCTTTTGAAAGCATCACAGGCTCATGTCTCATTCCTTCTCCCTGGTAGGATTTCTCTCGATTTAAAGCTGCCAGACCAACCTTCCACTTGGAGCTCAGTGAAAAAGAATTCTGGAGTGATGATCTGAACTGCTCAGACAAGGCAGTGCCTCAAAGGAGGACAAACAGAGGAGGAGGACACTACCTGCCATGGATGGCTTCTTTCCCATTATCACCATCATCATTGTCACCATCAGGGTCAGAGGATGAGGAGGAAGAAGACAGCAGCACTTTGATCCCATACCTTGCAATGCCTCGGTGTCCAGAGAGACGTCTCAGCTCTCAGCCACCCCCAGCAGCTCCGGAGGAAAGCAGCTTGGATTCGGGATCTGGGGGTCTCTCTGTGGCCAGTGGATCTCTGCTTGACCTCAGGGCCCTGGGTTTCACTCTCTTTGCAGAGAGGAAGGGTGAGACGGACACCTCGGGGTCCCAGGCAAACGAGGAGCCATCCCTTTATCTCTGCTCCTCCTTGGAAAGAATATCCCTCGCTGATGTGAGATTCCCAGGTGCCAGCGAGCAGGGGCAGCACGATGGAAACAGGGAGAGGCTGGGAATGACCTCCCTCCCCCCCCCTGCTGGGGGGGATTTGTGCTGAACCCGGTGAGCACAGGAAGGCTCCTCATTCCCCCAGGGATCACCAGAAATCCATCCCTGATCTGCAGCTCCAGATGGACTCGAGATGCCAGGCCAGAGAGGATCCCAGCACGCAGCTGTTCATCCCCTTGTGGACCCTGCAGGTGGCAGAGGATGAGGGCATTGCAAGCGACTGTGGCAGTGACAGTTTTACAGAAGGGACCCCACCCGAGTCCACGGTGCTGAGTGACGCTTTTGAGACTTCAAACACAGAGGAAAAATGTGATCCCAAGTTGCAATTCACAGGCTACAAGCACTCACATTACTTGGGAAGGATCTAAAGTACCCAGCAGGTCTGGGGAGTGCCTGGGAAATGCTGGAGAGCTCCAGATGGCCAAGCAAGGATCCTTGAAGGACAAAAACCTGATGTGTGGCCTGTCGAGGCAATGGCTTTAGGGACACAAAAGGTGCACTTTATTGCTAAGACACCTCTCTACTGTCACTGTCCCTCTGATAAGGTGCTTGGGCTCTGGCACAGCCTGAGCCGGGCAGGGTGAGGGAGGCAGGGACATCTGAGGGACCACCCAGCAAACAAACACTGCCTGGGGGTCACCTGAGACTTCAGAACAAGGGAAGTGCTGCAGGTGGGCTGTGAGAGGCAAAAGCACAACCCAGCCCTGGGTGGAAGCATCAGCTGGGGCCTGAAAACACAGTGGTGTGCCTGCATGTGGATTTGGAATACATTTTGAACTGCTTTGTGTCACCTTTGCCTCCCTGTAACTCCAGAGCTTGACTGGAAGCTCCTTACAGAGACGTTCAGCAAGATCTGGTTTTTGTGGGATGAAAAGTTCTCCACCTCATCCTGCAGAAATCACCTTTGGTGTTCCAACAGAGGAAACCAAAGCCAAGTGTGCAGCATGTTTGTTTATTTATTTTTTTCTATATTTATTGAATCTGAAATTCCTCCTGCTGTGCAGAATGTCTGAGAGCAATTATATTTTGATATTTATCTCCATGTGTACGTGGTTTTGTTTGCCAGACTATAAAGGGGAACTGCAGCTCATCCTGATAAAAACCATTACCTTTAAAACAAGACCCCATCCTGGGCTGGAGTGGAATTCTGAGGTCACTCTGGTCACTGGATAACCGGGACTGAACTAAGAATCACAGAATGGTTTGGTGGGAGGGGATCCTGAAGTTCATCCCACTGCACCCCTGCCATGGCAGGGACACCTTCCACTGTCCCAGCTGCTCCAAACCCTGTCCAGCCTGGATTTGGGCACTGCCAGGGATCCAGGGGCAGCCACAGCTGCTCTGGGCACCCTGTGCCAGGGCCTGCCCAAACTTACAGGGAAGAATTTCAGTCCAGTATCTAATCTAGATCTCCCCTCTGGCAGTTTACAGCCATCACCTTTGTCCCATCACTTCATGCCCTTGTAAAGGCTTTTTATACTCCAGGATCAAAAGAAGCCTTTGTGTAAAGGACTCACAGGAAAGCAAAGCATTAAAAGAAAGACAGAAACACTCCCCAGCCATTCTCTGCATTCAGGGAGAGGGCTCAGATGAGGGAAGGGTGTTGATGGAGGGTATGAAACTGAAATCTTCTGAGAATTGGGGAAAAAAGAAGAAAGGGGTGATAGGAGGGACTGGGAACTGCTTTGCAGCAAGATGTACTCGTTAAGGTTCTGAATTAAAGTCCAAAGGAAAGAAGGGGAAAGGATTCACCAGCTTACTCCTTTTTCCTCTGCAAAGTATCTTTAGGTACATCCTGCATTATTATCCCTCCTGTTCATTTGGAAAGACACAGATGATCCAAATATAATCACCACCCAATTTCTTGTGCAATCAAGGAAAACACCCCAGGCTTTGACTTACAGGAAGATCAGAAGTTGTGTAACCTCTACAAAATTATTTTGACATGCTCTGCAGAGTCTGGGATCAGTTATTGCCTTGTCCAGGGAACTGAGGGACAGGCTGCAGGCCAGGTGAGCTGCACAGATGGTGGCAGCATCCAACTCCTCATTTCCTTTCAGCAGGGCTTGAGAGCTGTTTTCCTCTGCAGAATCATTTCCTTAGGAAAACACCTTGGAGATCATAAGAGTCCAACTGGGAACCCACCCTGTGCCCAGGTGCCACATCCACATGTGGAGGGCTCATGCCCAGCACTCACCAGGTTTGCTGCAGTCCCCACACACTGTGAGGACATCAAAAGTTTGAGAGAGTTTGGAAGACAGAATCCTAATTTTAAACTTGAAAGTCGAGTTTTGGACATCTTCAGGTCCCCAGAGATTCAGAGAGGTGTTCCCTGACCTATTGGGAAGGTGACACCGTGTTAGAAATAAGAGCAGAGGTAAAGTTTGAAGTTCTGTTCTCAGAACTGAAGGCTCAGGTGCACGCCAAGGGCCCCATCTCCAGCAGGAGCATGAGGGAAGGGAAAATAGTTGTTCAGGAAACACCCTAACAAACAGTTGTACTTAATTAGACACTGGTGCATAGGTGTGTCTGGTTTGACAAACCTGAGGCCTCTGCCTTTGTCCAGGTGAACTGAGAAAGACCAAGTGCCAGTGATGCACCATGGCAGGGTTGGAAGCACAGAGCCCTTCCACACCCAAGCAGGGCAGGGAACAGAAACAGCATCAGGAACAGGAAATTCACACATGAGGAGAGAGGCAGAAGGGGTTTGTGAATTCTATCGTATGTTTGGCTACCAGGATAGAGCAGTGAAATCAACATTCATCTTCAAAGCACATGGGGTTTGTATTTTGAAAAGGTAACTACACCTTAAAAACTAAACACATTATGGACAAGGGACTGCATACCTTTCTTCTTGTCCACACAAACTGCCAGTGCTTATCACGTGGATTCAGTAACAGAACTTTACACTGTAAACAGCCACAAAAATAAACATTGTAGGTGTACAATAGTCTCCGTGGAGCTGTGGGACAGCAGGTGCTCCTCCTGTGGAATGGCCACCACTCTTCTACCTCTTGCCCACATCAGGTGAAAAACACCCAGTGCTCTGGCTGACTTTCACTCTAAGAAAAGTATTCAGAAGTATTTTTGAAGGAAATAGGTGCATTAATTGCAGCAGGCATTAAACCAGCTAGCTGCATAGCACTATGTTTTAATGTCTAGAGTTGTAAAAAGCTCCAGTTACCCGACCAGAAAAGCAAACCTCAAACCCCAGGAACCTCGGGGAGGGCTTTCAGGCAGGAAGCTCTCAGCAAAGAGGTATTTGGCTCTTTTTCAGGAGCTGGGGATTTTCTCAGCCTCTGGCTGGTGCACCTTTGTACAGCCAGGTGTGCACGGGAGGGGAGAGGTGCTCCTGCTGTCACTCTGCAGTGTCACACATGCGCAGGGCTCCGAGCAGCTGGGAGCTCAGAGCCCAGGGAAGGCAGGACAGGAGCTCTGCTCTGTTACCGAGCAACAAATCCAACCTGGCCAGAAAGAATTCAGCCAAAAGGTGATTCACCTGCACACAGGAGCAGCCGCCTGCTCTCGCAGCCCAGCCTGCAGAGTCATTCATGAAGGGATTTCTGATCGTCCTGGCTGGAGTTTCAGTGGTCGGTAAGTCCTGAGCTCTGCTCTGCTGTCTTGATCGTGGGATTCTCTTTGATCCTGGAGTCGGCACTTCACTCCTCTTTCCTGAACTATCACCTAGAGAACGAGCTGTTGTCTGAGATCTCTTCTGTGTCGACCTCTCCTCATAGTAACTCCCGTGTGTGGCTGGTATGCTCGAGGGATTAGTAGGGAAAGGGAAAGATTCCTTCACTTCAAAGGGTTTGTCACTGTGCTATGACCCAAATCCTACAGGAGTGAAGGACATTCATTGGTATCAGGGGGCTTTGGATCAGTCTCCTTGTGTCTTAAGCAAAGGCACAAATGAATACAAGAACAGTCCTGATTTTAAAGGAGGCACACATAATGTAATCGTAAAATGAGGGAATCATCGCAGAGTGGTTGGGTTGGAAGGGATTAAAACTCATCTCATCTCACCCCTGCCTTGACAGGGACACCTTCCACTGTCCCAGGCTGCTCCAAGCCCTGTCCAGCCTGGCCTTGGGCACTGCCAGGGATCCAGGGGCAGCCCCAGCTGCTCTGGGCACCCTGTGCCAGGGCCTCACACCCTCCCAGGGAACAATTTCTCCCTGATATCTAATGTAGATCTACCCTCTAAAAGCCATTTAATCCTACTCCAGATGTGACAAGCTCACTGTTGGGTGAATGAAGGATAAAGCTGCTCTTTCCAGACAGCAGCTTTTCATCATTCAGCCGTGTCATTCACCTGCTCCTGTCTGGGATCTCATCCTGTGAAACTCCTGTCACAGGGACTGTCACACTGAGAAATATCCTGGTTTTCCCCTGCCCACACTTGACTGTGCTTGTGTTATGCTGCTTTGCATGACAGTGTTCTAGCATGGATAAATGCGGGAAGACAGAGATTTCCTACTCCTGATAAGATCGGGGTATTTGTGACTCAGTTTTCTGGGTGCTCAGACAGGGAATCCCACTCTTTCACCCACACTGCTGCCTCCTGCTGAGCCTGGGATGAGCAGAGGCAAATGCGGAGCTGCAGATGAAGTCAGGACAAAATCTGGAGTAGCCAGCAGCCCATTTCTGCACCCCTTCCCTGCCCAAATGCCACACACAGGACTGAGATGGGATCTGTGCCCTTCTGCCTAACCCTCCTCCATTCAGCCAGCAGTTTGAGCTGCTCCCACTCAGTTCTGGTCCAGAGGGGAAAGCTTGGAGCGAGGATCCGGGTGGGATTTAGTCTGTTTGATGTGATCTTGTCCAAGTCAGCCCCATCCCAGTGCTCAGTTTGCCCATCTGTGCTATTTTCATTTGCTCATCCCACTTTTTCACCAGGGGTCACATTGTTCACTGCAGGCTGAAGCCCTCACATGCCTCAGGTGTTTATCAGTGCCACAAACCAAGAGCTGAATAATGTATAAATTATTTACCTTTAAGGATCTGCCTACAATCTGAATTCAGAGTTTATAAATCCTGAAGTTAGAAACTCTTATGGATCAGCCTTGGGAAAATTTTGCACTGTGTTTTCTCGTGACAACAGAGACACAAAACCCTCGAGGACTTTTCTGCAGCACCTCAGAGCCAGTTTGCTGCAGGAGGGCCACGGGGGGTCCTGCTGTGCAGGGACATGTTTGCAGGGACAGGTGACATTCCTGATCCTGAAGGAAGAGCAGCAGGGCTCGGGAAGCAGGGAGCTGGCTGGGCTGTTTGCTGTCACCCGGCACACCCAGGCCAGAGTCCAGACACCCGGTGTCACTCTGTACGGGCACTTTCCATCCAGTCAAACATGGAGCACGAGAGGAAAACAGGGCCCCATCTTCAGGAGGTGATACTGAGCTCTGCAGGTCACTTCTTGAGCAAGGGCAGAAAGCAGAAACATTCACAGACCTGATTCTGGGCTTGAAAACAGGTTATTGGCCTTATTTTACCACCCATTTAACGGCGCTTAAAGAAACCTGACTAGAAAATTAAGGATTCTCTTTCTAACTTGAGTTTTTGAGGCTTTTTGGTATAAATTCCTGACTTACATTTCTTTGGGATGAGTCAGTTGTCTGCAAGAGTGCGATGTGAACACAGTTTGAAGCCTTGTTCTGCTCAAGCTCCTTCTTTTCAGCCCAGGTTTAGCAAAATACCACAGGATCCATTTTCATCTGAGGGCTGAGATGTCAGAAAATGCCTTTTAACACCCATTTCTCTGCTCCTTCAGGCATCGTGGCTACAGAGAGATCATCATGTCTGAAACGTGCAGCATTTTCTTCCACAAACTTTGAGAACATCCTGACGTGGGAAACAGAGGCAGATATTCCCCCTGACACCGTGTTTGATGTCCAGTACAAACAGTATGTGAAGTTTGCTTCTTTTGGGCTGTTCTTAGGGGTCTCAGAGAGAGAAGGGCCAAGAGAGAAAATTGATTTTTTTTCTCCTGCCTGTATTATGGTTCTGCTCAAAGGAGAACTCAGTGAGGGACAGGATTATTCAAAGTGGGAGATGATGCTCATTTACGCAAATATTTTACATTTGGGTTGCTTTGCTCCATTACTGAGCTACTCTTGCCTTCAGCAATTTCCTTCTCTCTACTCCGTTCTCCTCCAGTCCTGTTCAAACGACTCCAAACCCTTGTTTTGTCCTCAGGTACGGAGAGAAATCCTGGCTCACCAAGCACGAGTGCCAGAGCATCACCCAGCTCTTCTGCAACCTCAGCAGGGAGACAGAGAACTTCACGGAGCATTTCTACGGGCGGGTGAGGGCGCGGGGCTGCTCCTCCAGCTGGCTGCGCTCCGAGCGCTTCGAGCCCCGCAAGGAGAGTAGGTACCACCGAGGAACCCTGCAGCGTTCCTCACACTGCAGTCTCACAGGGCTCTGAAGGTATTTTGGGCAGGCAGGGAAATGAGAAAGGGCAGGGCCTGATGTGTTACTCCTCCAGCCAGGTCTTCTGAGCTCTCAGAGGACCTATCACACCCGGCATAGCTCTGCTACCCCAAATGGCATCAAATTAGCAGGATGGCTCTGAGGTAGTGTTGGAAACAGAAAAAGGTTTAAAGGAAGGCAAAATAAAGCTCTTACAGAGGATAACTGAGCCAGGGGCAAGAGGTTCTTGCTCCTGCTAAACACGCCACAAAAGTGATTATTTCCTTTGATCTCTCCTCTGTCTAGTGAATTACCTAGGCAGGACCTCTTGGCCTTTGTCCACTTGGCAGCCCCAGGTCTGAGGTGAAGTCCCAAAGGTTCTATGAGGTGTCTTTGTGCTTAATTTGGGAAAGAAACTTCTGGGCTTTTTGCCTCTTTAAGCAGACAAAGAATAATTTGGTCACTCAGGGGGCACATTCCTAGAGTGGGGTCAGAGAAGAAAGGCAAAGCCAGGTGTGATGGAAGGGAGAGCTGCTGGTGAGAGGAATAGAGAAATGAGTAAGGGACATGATGGGCAACCTGAGGACAGCGAGTCCCAGGAGCTGTGAAATGGGAACATTGGGATAAGCATCCATTCCAGGGGATACTTGGTGTCCCAGCCCCAAAGTGAGCCCCACTGCAGACACAACGCAGCCTTTGGGGACTTCATTGGCTCTGTGACTAAAATTTCCCACTGAAAAATCACCAAGAATAATTCAAGGTGGCATCAGCAGCCAATGATTGTGAAGAGCCTTCAGACCTTGGCACCAAAAAGCTGTGAAAACTTGGATTAAAGCCCTTTTCAGTGCTGGGTGTAGCGTGTGCCTGTCACCAGAGGTAAGTGCAGGCACAAAAGCCCTGTAAATCTGGTGTAGGATGGGAACTGGGATTTGGGCAGCTGAGTACCTGTGGGGGGATTTCACCCCTCACACACACTGAAGGAGGATATCAAGGGAACATGGAGCTGGAATGAGATGAGAATTCCTGGGGACAAACACTGTGAAGGTACAGAACTCCAAAGCTCCTCTGTCTGCAGCTGCCTGACTCCTGCCATGCAGGACAGCTCAACACCTTTTTGTAGAAACGGAAATAACAATTTCAGCGAGTCTGGGGTGTGGCTAAGACACCAGATGACGATAACACAGCTGACACTGCCTGTTGTGCCCCTCCCAGCCATTATAGGGGCCCCACAAGTGGAATACATTCCCTATGTCCGCTCCATAAAGTTCCTGATCCGGCCCCCCCTGACCCCGCTGCGGGGTGAGGACGAGCAGCAGCTCACCGTGGAGGACATTTACAGCAAATTTGGGGCTGTGGATTATCACCTGACAATATTCAACCAGAGGACACACCAGCAGGTAAAGCACAACCTCGGGCACTGGGTGCTGCTGTAAATCCCATTTCAGATAGCTGGAGAAGGATCTGTTTACACAGGATGGGGGAGATTTCTGATGTAAAAGGGAAAGGCTTGGAGTCTTTGATTCTCAGGACAATAGGAGCTTTAAGCTTTCTTCTTAAATTCTGGGGAAAAAATGACTTTTCCAGAGTGCTGTATAACTAGCCAAAAGTAAAACTGTTGGTGACTAAAAATTACTTCAGTAGTTCAAGTCTTAAGAAACTGAAATGAAGAATTCAATACAGAAATAATGGAAAACAAAATAATATAAATATGATTCAGAAAAAGTCAGAGTTCCATACATACAAAATAATTCGAGCCCTATAAGACCTCATTACTATTTTATGCTGAATTTTGCAATCTGAATTGAAGAAAATTTCATCTTGCCCAAATACAGATTTTACCTTTCTTTTCAACAGTGGACAAAGAATGAGCACAACAAAGAATTTGAAGTTTCCAACTTGGACCCAGACACTGAATACAACGGGACAGTTTATATCTGTCTGCTCCAGAGAAGGAGCAAACCTCAGGTGTTTTGGGTCAAAACACTGGCAGGTGAGGCTCCTAACTCTGCTGAAAGTTGAAAAGTCCAGCTGAGATACTGGATACACAAAATGCATTGATTTTCAGCATGGAACATTTTAATAATTTAAAAATTCATTCCTGTGAGACCAAACCTGTGACATCACCTAGCTAATTGTACATTTTTCTAAGCCAGCTCTTTTTCCACTTGTTCTTTCCCAGACAAGACGTGGATTCTCTACTGTCTGGTGGCCCTGGCGTTCTGTGCCGGGCTGGTTTTTGCTGCCACTGCTTATGTGATCTACAAATACATCAAACAGCGCAGTGCCCAGCCCAGGGCCTTGGTGAGTGCCCTCAGCCACTGCAGCTCAGCTTGGAAATCACAGAATCCCCCCTGCCTGGGGCTGGAAGGGACCTGAAAGGTCATTTAGTCCACACCCTGTATGGGGCCCACACCTGCCATGTCCCAGGCTGCTCCAAGCCCATCCAGCCCTGCCTTGGACACTGCCAGGGATCCAGGGCAGCCACAGCTGCTCTGTGCCGGGGCCTCAGCACTCTCTGAGTAAAGCATTTCTCCCTAATACCCAATCTAAACCCACCCTCCTTCATTTAAAGGGTTAAGGAGCTCTGTCAAGGCAATCACTGCAGATTACTGATACTTGAGGATGCCCCAGACTGAGGCCTTCGGGTTAGGCAGCTGAACCTGAGGCATCCTAAATTCCCAGTTCCCCTTGAAACCCTGGGATTCTCACCTATCCCTCATCTCCCACAGCAAGAACTGGGTTTTCATGCTAATGAGCTCAAGGATTTCCATGCTATTTCCATGCTGCAGGGCTTAGGCCAAATCTTGCAAAAGTGAAAGCAGGAGATTTTCTTTCTCATATTTCAAGACTGCTCACTTGATACACACTGAGAAATGTCTGCATTCCTGTGAATGGTCATTCTCCAGGAGAGAAAAAAAAAAGGAGAGTTCTTTTGTCAGCAGAGCAGATCCCTGGTGGTTGTTACTGCCTCTCACTGACACTTCTCCAAAGAAAATGTTAGAGTAACTATAGCAAACCGTCAAGGTCAAAAGCTAACTCGTGCTTTTTTATCTACTCCACCAGGACTTCAGAGGGATTCCATCATTCCAGCCTCTCACACTGACAGTGGAGCACATCATAAAGCCCCTCAGCTTCTCCAAACCTTCCCCTTTCATCCCTGAAGTGCAGCTGGCCCAGATGAGCCAACAGTTGAACTGGACCCTGGAGCCACCACGGCCTTCCTGTCCCTACCAGCAGCAGGTGGACGTTGCAGCACTGCAGCTGCCCCCTCAGCCCTGCCAGGTGGAAATCCCAGCTCCCATCACAGCCTACACTCCCCAGAGAGCTGAGCAGAGCACTGCTGCTGCCACAGGCAGCTCCAGCCTGGCCCTGACCTACGGGCTGTGCGTGGAGGGCACGGACGGGAGCTCACAGCCCGAACAGAGGCTGAAGGAAGCTTCTCCAGATCCTTCTGAGGATGGAGAGCTGCGAACCCATGGGCTGGGAAAGAGCTGCAGCCACTGGGACTACAAAGAGCAGCAGCCAAAGGTGGCCCTGTGGAAGAGCAGAGACAGACTGGAGTCGGTTGTGATCCAGGGGAGCCCCGGGCAGACGCAGCTGCTGCTGCAGGGTGAGGGGCTGGAAGATGCAGAGCGTGTGTCCCCGCTGTCCCTGTCCTTGCTGGAACGGGGAGGATGCTACAGACAACAGGCAGAGCTGCCCCTGCTGCTGCCTGCAGGCCAAGCTGCCCCAGCCTGTGCTGCAGAGCAGGAGCTGCTGGCACCTCTGTCAGCAGCGCTGCTGCTCTCAGTCCGGACTGGGAACGACATCCTCAGGGAGAAGCACGGGGAGCAGTGGGTGCTGCCAGCGCCATTCCCACATCCTGCAGCCAGAGTGCAGCTCCCAGAGACTGCAGCCCTGGAAATGTTCCCAGCAGCAAAGCAGCTGGGCTGCACGGAGCTGAGCGTGTCCCCAGGCAGCAGCCCAGGCCGCGACAGGGGCACTCCTCTCGCCATGCTCTTCAAAGATTTGGACTTGAAAGTGCAGTGGGATGAGGAGGAGAGCACAGAATTTTATTAGGATGACTTAATGGTATTTAAATCCAGGTGTTTTCTTGCATGGAACAGAAGCAATGCAAAACGACAGCTGATCCTGGCTGTATAAACAGCTCAGGGCTGTCAGACTGTTCCATTGTGGAGTTTGGTGCCTTTACTGATAGAATTGCTCCTTGTTACACTGCCATACTGTACCTTCACACTTCAACAGCAGGTTTAATTTCTTGCATATTCTCAAATTTATCATGAATTGGATTACCTTAAAAGATCAGTGAAGATTCAGTTTCCAATCCCAGATTCAGTTTACTGAAAATTTAGCAAAATTCACAACAGAAACTGTATTTGCTTTTTACCAATGCCAAAGATAGAGATGTAACTCCCTTTGAAGAAATTCAGGTATGCAAACCTAGAAGTATTGAATCTACCACAGTACTGTAAACGATGTAAATAGTTATTGCTGTTCTACCCTTGGATAAATGACTTGGAAAAGAGTATTCCACTTCCCTGGAATGGACTTTGCCTTTAAAGCAGTCCTTGAAACTGGATAACAGCTCCTGATGCAGCAGTTCTGTGAAATGTGTCTCTGTCCCCTGTGGTTTTTAATACTTGTACAAAGATAAAGCCTTTTTTAATACCTATACAAAGATAAAGCCTTTTTCATCTCAGCAACAGATACATGCAGGCTTGGCCCAGTTCTGAGCTTTCCCAGCTGCTGCTCCTTTCTTTCTCTGCAGCAGTCACACATTCTCTTCCTCCCCTGAGATCCCCAGGGATGAAGCACCTGGGATCACACTCCAGGCAGGCAGGGATGTGAGGAGTTGCAGCACTCCCAGTTTAACCCTCAATCTCAGTTTATTCCAGTCCCAATCCATGCACTCAGTAATGCACAAAGGAGACCAGGGAGGTCTGGAGCTCTCCCTCCCACCCCTCCCTGCCCATGGGGAACCTGCTCCATGTTCCTGGCACGTCCTCCAGAGCTGCCATGACCATTTTTTGGGAGTCAAAATCCTTGGAGCACTTGGACCTCCACCAAAAGGAAGGTAAATTCTAATTCAGGGGCCAGAGGAGGTAATTATTTTTCATTCAGAGGAAAGCACTGTTCAGCCTGTTCATTTTCACTACTGTGGTGAAAAAAAATTGTGTCTAAGGACATTGGTTTTAGAGAAGTGAAAGCATTTACAGGAATAAGCAAGGTTTGACTGGTATGGGGAAGTATTTACTCAAAGAGACCAATGATGACCAGAGATAAATTCAGCTGTTGCCACTCCAAGTGTACTTGGAGCTTTTCTCAGCCCAGGAAAGCTGAAACTAAAGGTTAAATTCCACTTGCTTTGGGGTGATTTTGCAAATAAGCCATAGGCTCATGAAGTGAAGATTTTTGATGATTCAACCCAGGATTAAAGGAATAGTCTTAGAAACTTTACAGGCCAAGACTCAGCTCTGAGCTCCAGCACCAACAACTGCTGAAGGACAACAGCCCTGTGATGCCAAAAGGTCAAAATTCCAAGTGTGCTGAAGAAGTGTGGGGGTACCAAAGATTGAAACACGTGCATGGCTTGGGCAGTGACCAGCAGGACATTCCCAGGGAGCTCCCTCCATACCATTCACTGCCAGAGGGTTTGTGGAATGTCCTTTCATCTGTGCCCCAAAAAATAACACCCAGAGAAATGCTGCAGCTCCTGGAGTTGTTCCCAAGGACTGGGAGACCCCAGGGGTAACAACTGTTTTTCCACTAAACGCCCCCTGGAGAGGCATTTCAAGCCAGCGATGCCAATTACCTTATTCAGAGTTCCATCCCAGGGAATAATCAACATTTTAGGCCGTGTTGTGAAACACAACCCCATCACAGGATGAGTATGGGCAGAGTCGTGTGGAAGGGATGTGGGCCTTGGGAGAGCATTTGAATCTGCTGCTAAAATTATGTTATTTTCTTTTGTAAAAGCCTTTCCAAATCCCTCTGCAGAACCCCTGCTACAGGGTCTGATCATGCCCAGACTGTAATAAATGTGTCATCCTGCTGCAGGACAGCTGGGAACTGAGGAGAGTCTGGGAATGGATTTTTAGAATGCACACAGGTGCCTAAAGATGTAAAGTGCCCCTGAGCTGGGACATCCACCTCTCCTTCAGGCCCTTAAATACCTTCAGGGCTGCATTACCCCTGCCTGAACAAAAGGCAGGAATGATTCCAGCCCATCCTCTCTGTTCCACCCTCCCAGCAGCTGCAGTGCCCAGGGATCACAGGCAGGAGAGCCCTGTCCTACTGCAATAGCCTCAACTTCCTGCTTTCGTCATGGCTCAGTCAATATTGATTTTTGAGGCCTGGATTTTCTCAGCAGAGGGAAATTAATTCTTGTCTCATGAGTCACCTCCTAAATTTAACACACTGATCATCCCTTCTCAAGTTATTTCTCTTGTGAAAAGCTTGGAAAGAAATGTTGATGCTGTTGAATTTTATTGAAGCAAGGAATACATCACCCCTGCTGACCTCACTGCCTTCCTCTGCTCAGAACCAAAGGGATCCACTTGTGTCAAACAGCTGCTCCAGGACCTCCTTATCTCCATCTCCTTCTGTGTAGGAGCATTTCCAGACAAACAGCAGGATTTCAACATTGCTCCAAAGGTCTCCCCACGCAAGCCCAACAACGCTCTCCCCGTGAGCCAGGCTGGCTGACAGCAGCTCTGACGGCTCTGGGCAATAAAAGGCGCGGTGCCTTGCCGTGTGTCCCCAGCAGATGTCCCAGCGGTGACAGGTGAGCGCTGCAGCCTGTCACAAGGACAGCAGAGGAGCAGGTGGCAGCTGTAACCCTAGAGCAAAGCGTTGCTCTTTGTCTTCCCGGCTAAATCTGGGAGCTGGCACTCGCTCACTCCCCGAGCAGCCCCGCTGGAAGCTCAGCAGGGATCCTTGCCCAAGCCAAGGATCCCATTCCCCGCCCTGTTTGTTCCTTTATTTTGGCACTGGAGGGTGTTTGAACACCATGAAAAATCACTGGTGAGTTTTCAACAAGTTCTGGGAGGAAAATCTTACACGAGGGACAAAAGGAAAGCTCCAGATTCTGGAGGATGAAGGAGAGCTCACAGAATGTCAGAATATCCTGAGCTGGAAGGGACAACAGGGATCGTCAAGTTCAACCCCTGGCCCTGCAGACACCCCAGTGATCCCCCCTTGTGCTTGAGAGCATTGTCCAAGCACTCCTGGAGCTCTGGCAGCCCCGGGCCGTGCCCATTCCCTGGGCAGTGTCAGCATCCTCTGGAGGAAGAACCTTTCCCTAAATCCAGCCCAATTCACCCTGAACCAGCTCCAGGCATTCCCTCAGTTCTGTCCCTGAGATCAGTGCCTGCCCATCTAAATAAAATCCATTTTATAACAGAGGGTTGATGTGACAAAATGAATGAAATCATTCATTTTAAGCAGAATAGATGATAATTACACATTATTTCTCATAATGCAAAATTCAAGGAAGCACTCGAGTGGCCATGGATTCAAAACCAATGAAAGGGAAGTGCTCCATCCCTCTGTTAGCTCAGCTCACCCCAAAGTGCTTCAGACATGCCAGCCCAGTCCTTCCTGTTTATTGCTGTCCTAGGGATGTCACAGACACAGCCACCAAATGAACTCCACACCTGAACTCCTGGTGCTGATCCTGCTCGGTTTCTTCTTTCTTTGGATGGTGAAGCAAGTAAGGCTCCTAGAAATGGCTCCTGCTGGTACTGTGCCAGATTTGATGGTGGAATTCATTCTCACAGGGCACCACAAGAAACATCACCTGCTCCTCACATTGCTGGGAAGGGTTTTCCCTGCATGCTGGCACTGCAGGACCACCTCACATAAATGGAAAATCACAGTCTCTGTTCTCTGCCCCAAACTCTCAGACACCACCATGGGCTGCTGGATACACAAAGCTCCCCTGCTCTGAGGCACCAAGCCTTTGTTTGCTGGAAAAAGGAACTAAAACAGTCACACCCCACCAAAACCTGAGAGCTGCTGGGGCTCCTGGTGTAATCAGACACTGCCAGGATTTGCCTGGGGTTGGCATTCACTAAAGAGATGTCAAAGCAAATGACATCACTCTGTTAGGCAGCAATGGCAAAGCTACCCCGAGGGCCATTCCTGGACAGCGTTAAAATAGTCATAATTCAGTTTAGATGCTTTGTGAGCTTCTATCCTTAAAGAGCAGAGCATACTCCAGTGCTCTGGGGTTTGGAGGAGCCCGTCCCTCCCCAGCTCATTTGGCAAAGGCAGAGATTTGGCAGATTGGAGGGCGCTGGGTGGGCACTGAGTGAGCAGTGAGTGTCCCAGCTGGGCCATCCCCATTGTCCGGGGAGGGCCTGGCAGGGCTATATTTGACTGCAGGATGGGCACTCCAACATGGGGAACATTCTTTTGGGGAGAGTCATCCTCGTGTCATCACCAGGGAGAAGGAAACCTCCTTTGTCCCTTGCCTTGCCTGGGGACAGGGGCTCTCCCTGCAGCCTTCACGGGTGAGTTTGGTTTATCTGCAAATAAACTGCTGTTTGTTCTGGATTTTGCAGGATCTTCAGAGCAGCATCAGTTGTTTTGTGTGACAGCTTTGTTTGATTTGCACTGCAGAAATAGATTTTGCTTTATGATTGTATCTGTTTTAACGATTGTTTTTCCAGTGTTGTTATGATGAAAATCCTGGTTTGCTTCATGTTTTCTCACCAGAATCTGCTCTGTTTTAGTGGCATGTTTAGAAAATAATCTGCATTTGAATTGAAAAGTGTAGGTTTTAACAGTGACTATAAAACAATGAAATTTGTTCAGGGAAAAGTAAAACCCATTATTTAGTAAAAATGAGTCTGTATCAGTAACTATTCATGAGCACGGAAAGAAGGCTCTGATGCCCAGGATGACAGGACTCATTCTGCAGCTGAACCACTTCTGGAGACACCAGAAGTTATGAAATTACAATGATTTTTTTTCCTCAAAAAAGCCTGCTTTATTGTCTTCTTCTTTTACTTGTTGTTTCTACCAAATTTAATGCCCGCAAAGGAAACATTATCAAGATAATTCTGTATTTTCATTTGCATGTTGGGATATTTTGCATTTACCACGACAACCCTGCTTTTCCATGGACTGTTTATAAGAAATTTATTTACATCAACAGAAAATTGTACAAGTAAGAAAAATTGTATGAGAACATTATACTAGGAAAAGCTGAGGGTTTGTATTTTTATCAAGTTCAGATTCGAAAGCAGCAAAGCTCAAATCCAGGTGGAAGATTTGCCAAGGGAAAATTTCAGTCATGGAACACGAGCTAGGGAAAGATTTGCAACTATGCTTGAACAAATTCTATTCAGCAACAATTACATTTGCAAAGCTGCTTTTCCAAAGTAACCCGAGCTTTTAGACCCTGTGAAGGTGGCCAAGGCAAGGATCGTGCTGGGTGGTTGGGATTTAACTGCAGGGATTTAACTGAGAGGGAGATGAGGAGGGATCCACTTTAAAAATTGCCTTTAATGCCCACCCATTAGTCAGAGGCTAAAAGCAGCGAGCTGTGGGTTCCCAGAGCAGAGGCTGGGAACAGCCAGGATGGGAGCCAGGAATGCCAGTGTTTGCTCCTGTGTTTCACCTGTGCAATGGGATTTCTCTGGGAAGCTTTCCTGGCCACGTTTTGGGAGAATCCTGCTGTTCCTGAGCCACTCTGTGTAGGCTGACATTTGGGAGGATGTTGTTTTCTCTGTGATTTTCCAACCTTTCCCTAAGAGCTCAGGAGAAACAAGTGATCCCTCAGGATGGAAGGACTGGATAAAGCACTCTCCTCTGGAAGTGCTGAGCTGTGACTGTTCTGTGTGCAGCCTGGGCATGGGGAATTACACATTTGTACATGGCAGCATGAGGGAGAGCTCTGTTTCAGCAGCTGGAACCGCTGGAGCACCCTGGTTTGGGGAGAGCTGGCCCTGCCCATCCGATGGGCTTTAAGGCTCCTTCCAACCCAAACCATTCCAGGATTCCTGATGAGATCCTGGAGAAACAAACCTACTCACAAGGGGCTGCCTGTTCCCTGCTCTGGGACAGCTCCAACTGCCTTGAGAGACTCCATTCCTGCCCCTGATCCCACTTTCCACAGAAGCATCATTAAGCAAGCCCCTCTCATAGTGTGGATGTCAGAAAATATTTTTATATGAACTTCCACTCGCAGCCCCTGAACGTCAAAGCAGAGCAAGGACTTAAAAAGATTCTGTTAAAGTGTCTGATTTGAATATTTTAATCTATTCCAGCATTAAAGTTTGGCTTTGATATCCCACCATGGGAACCCGAGCCTTTTTCCACCACAGAGAGGAGGAGCAGAAGGAGGAGAGGAAACACAGCTTGGAAATGACCTCCACAACCAGGAAAAAAAGGTTTAAAACCAGGTAAGTCCCAGAGTCAGGGACAGGTTGAGTCCATCAGGTGCACATGGGGCTTTCTACACTTTCACAGATTTGTAGAATTCTAAGTTTGTGAAATGATGGAACATTATCTGGATTCTTTTCCATGAATCTGCCCCTGGAAGTGAGGAAGAGGAGACCTTCAGCCTTTCAGACCTATCGATAGCAGCTGCCCTTGCCTTGACCTCTGAAACAGCAAAGTAAGTCAGGAATTATTATAACTGCAAAATAACCACTGTGGGCAACATCACAGCTCTGTATCAGGGTCACAGCTTCCAACTTATTCTGCTGGAAGTAAAAAGAGCAGTCTTCCTTTAAAAACACCAGGCCTCAACTAAAATGCAGGAAATTAAATGCTGCCATGTGATAATGAGGAACATTGTCCTGCTTACAGGTAGGGGTGTGAAAGAAACCAGATTTTATAGGAATACATAGAAAATACTGACAGATTAATAAATGAATAGCAAGAGATGGGACTCTCCCTCTTTCCCAGAAAATCTCAGTCACATCTCTCCTCCCTTTGATCCTTTTCCCAGCTTCCTCCCCAGGATTAGAAGTGGCCAAACTGTAGGTCCCTATGGAAGTTTGATCTCTTCTGGGAGTGCTGGTTCCTGTGAGGGATAATTCCCTGACATTCCTACCCACACTCCATCAGCTGGTGTTTCTGTCCTTACCACTCCTCATTTAACCAATAAGTCTGCTATCAACAATAAAAAACACCCTAAAAAAAAAGAGAAAAGGTTTCATCTTGACTTCTGTCGGCTTTTATCATCATGTAGTTCCAGGGAGTACAATCTAAGAAGGGAAGCTGAGATCCTGGAGCTGGAACAGAGGGGGCAGAAGAGGATTCGTTTTGGGAACGACATGGAGAAGATGGAAGAGGAGCTCCTCAGGATCTGCAGGCAGCTCCGAGCAAGGGCTGACCGGAAGGGCCTGCGTAGGAAGGTCAGAGCAGACACCTCTGCTGGCAGCAGATGCCAGCAGGGCTAAACCTGGGATCCTGCATGTTACAGATGGATAATGAGATGGGATGAATACCGTGTGAATATTAAGAGAAGCTTTATTGATGTATAGTTCTGTTCTTGTAGTTTAGATGTCCTCTGTTCTCCCCATAAGACAACCACAAAATCCCTCCAACTAAAGGCCTTGCACCCCCTGCCACTGAACCACAGGTCCCTGGTGTCAGAGAATTCGTGTAACAAATCCGTGTAACAAATTCTCTGTCAGCCTTTGCAGTGCCTTTAGCAGTGTCTCCCTGGCACAGGCTCTGGAGAAGTCCTGCCTGCAGAAGGAGCTCCTGGAGCTGCGCGCGGGGCGGGCGCCCCTGCTCTGGATCCCGCTGCGGGCACACGCCGTCTGGGAGAGGATGGACGTCACCCTGGCATGCACCAGCCTGGGGAGCCCTGTGCCACAGGCCACCTGGTATGGCACTGCCAGCACGGGCACGGCCACACGGCACCCTGCTTCCGGGACATTCCCGTGGGATCCTCCTGGGACAGGGCTGCTGTTCAGGGAGGTTTCCCTGTTTCCTGGACATTCCTTCTGGGACAGGGCTGCTGTTCATGGAGGTTTCCCCATTTCCTAGAGATTCCTTCTGGGACAGGGCTGGTGTTCATGGAGGTTTCCCCGTTTCCTGTGGGATCCTTCTGAGACAGGGCTGGTGTTCATGGAGGTTTCCCCATTTCCTAGAGATTCCTTCT
>QUSF01000136.1:294587-353358 GCA_003676055.1 Chloebia gouldiae
CTTCTACAGTTTGTAAAATACAACACAATTGTAATTTACTCCTTTTGCATATGAACCAGCCTCAGGAGGAGTGTTATGGACTGGCTCTGAGTACAGCATACTCCATAAATACCAAAAACAAATGAAAGACCATCTCAAAAAAGCAATTTGCAGAGTGTATTTCGATGAGTTTGAAGTGATTGGCCATTGACCTCTGGAAGGTTTAAGTGTACAAACATTTGCATTACTAATGACTCGTAGGCAGCAGCTCTGCCACTGTGGGAGCTCTGCATGTCCCGTGTCCTTCCAGAATGACCTCTCTGAATTATTCAGAGAGCAAAGAGAATCTGAACCTCCCACACATCCCTGGGAACACAAGGAAGAGACATCTGTGAACTCACTCACAGGAGCTGCAGGGCAGAGGATGTAAAGCCAAGGCTGAGCAGCCACACAGGACCATGGAGGGGTCTGCCTTTAGCTGCCAGATTGGTTTGGATTGAAGAGGGAGATCTGTAAAAGAGGGAATTGTGTCTGCTCCTCTCTCCTGTGTTGGCTGATGTGGGTCTTTTCCTAACAGCACATTTCCTTCTTTTCCACCAGGTATAAAAATGGAATCCCCATCGATCTCCGCCAAGCCCCGGCAGGAAAATACAAGATTAAAAATGAATTTGGGATGCTGACCCTGCACATCAGCAGGTAATGGCCGTGCCCTTGGCTGAGCTGCTTTTTCAGCTGAGACCGGCTTGCCCTAAATTCCCAGTCTGTGTATGATAAACAAGCCAAGTAATTCTTCTGGAATCTGACCTTGCCTGCCTTTAGGCTGTTGTGTTTGAGTTAAACCTTTGCCAATCTCCACAGCAGTTCGCAAGGTTTAAAAAAAACTATGAAAAATAAAACAAAACAATTTAATGGCTCCATTTACTTCGGCTGCTCTTTTCATGTATCAGCAACATTTTCTCCTTCAGGGTAAGGAATGCACATCAAGCACTTCATGAGCAGACAGAAAATTTGATTTGGGATAGATCAGTGTGACCAGAACAACATTAGTTCTGATCTGTGAATTATCAGTGATAGACAAATGTCAATCTTCAGTGCAATCAAGTGTTCCACAGGCCTTTTGCTTCTTCAGTACTTAAAATTATTTCCTTCTGGGTCTTAAGAGAAAAAATTGACAACAAAGTACCAGAAATCCTTGTAATTGAAAGGAAAAGTGGCTTCTGGATGAAAAGCAAACACCCCTGGGATTAAAGGGGAACCCCTCTGAATTTGTCCTGTGAAATATCAAAGAAGGATTTTTTTTTTTTTCAGATGCTCCATGGAAGATTCTGCTGAGTACAGTGTGGAGGTAAAGAACCAGTATGGTGAAGCTTATTCCTTTGCTACAGTGCTTGTCAGGAGTAAGTACAAATATTCCTTTGGGTTTAAACTTTCCAATACTGCAGAGTCTTCTAAATATTTTCAATATTTGATAGGCACACACAGGCACTCTGGAAAAGGACAGAACAGCTTCTCTTCCTTAGTCACTTCTGGGCCCAGGCAAAGGTTTTCCTTTCAGATTCCATATGGACACAGCTGTGCTTTCACTGGGATAAAACTGTACTAAATTTAGGTACTTATTTCTTCTGGACTGCTATGATACAGCCCCACAGTGGAACTCAAGAGGCTTACAGAGAGTCTGCTAAAGATCAGCAAGAAATGGCTCCCCAAGAACTGTGGCTTTCAGTGAGACCTCTCAGTGCATTATTGCAGAGAATGCCACGTTTCCCCCTGAAATCAGTAACTACCAAGGGCAAATGCAAGATTTTCCTCTTGGATTTGTGCTGTTCTTGAAATAACTGGCACAGACTCCACAGATGCACATTGTGCACAGCCAAAGCCAGACGTGGGGAAGGAAGTAAATAAACCACCAGCACTTAAAAAGGGAAATAATCTCAAGCTTTAGGAAATATGCAGAGCAGTCTCACAGGATCACGGTTTAGCTGTTCATATTTCATCTATTTATATCTAAATTATAATTTGGTAATAAAAGGCATGGACAGGACAGACCTACAGGACTGCAAACAATTACACCCTTCAGTGGGACTGACAGAGCCCTCTGCCATGGGTTGTGTTATTATCACACTTATTTTCACATGCCATATTTTGAGCTGAATCCTGTCTGGGATGCAGATCCCTGAAGGAGACTGTGACTCCAGGATTGTAAAAGCAGTGTATTACCACACATTTCAGGTCCTTCAATTAAACAGTGCCAAAGTTCAGCATAACTGCAAATATGCAGCAGGCATTTTCCAGGTACAACATCCCCAAAAACCTCCATTTGGAGCAGGACTGCTTCCACTGGGAACAATTTCCTCTGCAGACACATCTCCAGAGGCTTGTGAAGGGCATCAGCTGTCAAATAAATTAAAGTTTTACCCTATGGTGACACTTTAAAGGTTCAAATTAAGGGCTGGCTTGAGAGAAGAACAGTTTGCTGAGCATCACTGGGTGTTATTAAGAAGATAAACACTCCATGAGATTTGCTAAATGTATTTTCCTCTTGTCTTATAGAATATTATGGAAAGGAGTCAGGATTTGATTCAGAAATATACAAAAGTGAGTAAATCATTGATGTTATTATTATTTTTGTAGCCTGATGCAATTTGATTATTTTTTCCCTGAGAGCTTTTCCTGTCAGCCTGACTGCATATGTAAAGTCCAAGGCTCACGCTAAATATATGACAATAAAAATACTACAGGAGGAAGCTCTGGAAGGCTCTTTCTTATGCTGACTTTCATTCCACAGGATCCCTTTTGGCCAGAGAGGCAGATTTTGCTTTTCCACTGAAACCCTTATTTGCAAGAGAAAAGGAGCCTTTCACCCTCTCCTGTTACTTCTCCTCTGATTTACTGGACCACCAACGAGGCATCACCTGGTTCAGAGATGGTTTGTAGGAAACAACTGAGTTCATGTGCATTTACCTCTGGGAATATCCCACTGGAATTCACAGCTGTCATTGAATATTCACAGAAAAAAAAAAAAAAAAAGAAAATTATTAAAATTCAGGATTCCTGAGCTGTTCTCAGCTCTGCTCAAGCTATAGGTGTTACTATTTAATGTTTGCCTTTCCCCTGTTTGTAAAGGACGATACCACTGAAACGCTTTGGAGGTAATGACATTCCTGTCCATAAGAATATTTGAAGAGCCTTAGTTTGAAAAGCCTGTGGTTCTCCAGTGAGAAAAACTTCTGGATACTCTGTGTTGCTCTGATGGCAATCAAGGATTTGGGTCTTTCTGTGAATCAAGAGTCCACGGCTGCAATTTGGAGGCACAAAAAAATAACACCAGCAATGTCTCAGAGATCCCTCATCTCATTCTGTGCCTTTTCAAGGCATTTGGGAATAAATATTGCCACTCCTAACCAGGCAAATGCAGGTGAACTTCCTTTCCCCTTCTCCTGCTCCTCAGGGGAGCTGCTGCAGGACTCCGAAGGTCGGGAGCTGAGGTCCCAGGAGCGCGAGGCCTCTCTGACAGTGCTGTGTGCTCACAAGGAGGACGAGGGGTTCTACACCATCCGTGTCCCCTCGCTGGATGGATACAAGGAGCAGACCACTTATGTGTTTGTTAGAGGTACCTGCAGAACCTCCAGATCTCCTTTCCTAAGACCTTGGCATACAGGAATCTCCCCCTTCACACACAAGGAAACAGCTCCTGATTTTGTGTGTGGATACAATTATCACAATGACAAAATCTTATTTTCGCTGGTGATTTCAGTATTAGAAAATTGTGTTACTGGGATAGGCCCTTAGACACTTAAAATTAAGCTACTCAGTGAAAATTTTGGAGGAGAAAAGAACAAAACCTACCGACCCTCACTTGGTGTTTTGCAGACGCTGCAGCACTAACAGCTGGTGCCCCAGGATCCCCCCTCAACGTGAGATGCCACGATGTGAACAAAGACTGCTTGGTCCTTTCTTGGGTAGCACCCAGTGATGATGGAGGAAGCCCCATCCTGGGATACCTCATTGAAAGGTGTGTAAGGCATCATCCTGGAGCTAAGAAACCTCGTTTTATGGTGGCACTGGAACAAAGGAGCCCCGTGGGCTGTGTGTCCTTGCAGGTGTGTGGCTGGCTCAGAGGAGTGGGTGCAGTGCAGTGCCCAGCCTGTGAAGGGCTGCAGGTGCCCGGTGCTGGGCCTGGCCGAGGGACAGACCTACCAGTTCCGGGTCAAGGCTGTCAACAAGGCTGGCACCAGCCACCCTTCAAAGGCCAGTGACCCCGTCACCACCCACGACCCCAGCAGGGACAAGAGGGTGACAGGTTGGTACAAACCCAGGACAGTCTGCTCCCTCAGGGAGGCTGCCGGAATAACCGAGTGCAAATCCTCCCCATTCCCACAAATGTCTTTGCTGAGCCCATCTTGGGAGCACTCTGAACAGAAACAGCTCAAAATACCATTGTTTGTGCCATAAAATGTCTGTAATTGTGCATAGAACCCACGAGCCAGTCCTGGTTCTGTCCTTCTCCCCAAGCACCTCCTGTGGGTGGGTAACACTGCCCTGTTTGTCATTGCAGTGATTCCATACGATGAGGGCAGGACCATAGAAATATCCAAGGATGACCTGGAGGGTGAGTTCAAGTTTCCCCAAAGTGTTTGTCTCCTTCTTTATATTGAATAATCTTAATTTATAGTGGGAGAACAGAAACCACTGTATAAGAACTTTTATTTTCCTGACACATTATCACTAAAGCCTTTTCTGCCTTCCCATAGGACACATTAAAATTCCCTTGCCACCCACCAATGTTCATGCAAGTGAGGTCAGAGAAGATTATGTGGCTTTGGCCTGGGACGAACCAGATCCAAGAGGCAGAGAGCCACTGAATTATTATGTGGAGAAGGTAAGAAAATAATATCATCACAGAAGAGGGGAACTGCAGAGCAGGACCATTTCTTCCTCAGGTGGGCCATGGAGATCCAGCCTCAAACCCAGCTGGTTCAGCCTCCTCCAGCCCCACAGGTGCCCCGAGCCATGGCCCTGACTCTGACACCAGCTCAAGCACTAGTGATTAACAAGGAATTTTAACACCACAGAACAGTGGCAGAATTCTAACAGGAAGAACTGTTCCAGCCCTGAAAGCTGGAAAAGCTGTGAAGAACTGCACAATACTTCACTGTCCTATTCCCCAGTGATCACTTTGTTGACTAATTAGTATCTTCTGCCAATCTCTTTTTATGCATTCTTCTTCCTCACCTTCTGTAGCAAAGGGGCCCTCTGCTGCCAAGGGTGAAAAGTGTGGGTACATCAACAAGAAATACGTAATTTATGGCTTTGGTTTGTGTTTTGTTTAGAGCTTTTTAAAATTCCTTTCCTACAAAGCCCAGGTCAGGAGCGTTTTGTCCTCACATTAGGAGTTGTAAATCATCACCTTTGCTATTGCAGTCGCTCGTAGGCAGCAGCTCCTGGCAAATGGTGAACCTGGAGACGCCAGCGAATTCCCCAAGATTTGCACTCTTCGACCTGGCAAAGGGAAAATCCTTCCGGTTCCGCGTGCGATCCGTGAACAAGTTCGGGATCAGCGAGCCCTCCCTGCCCAGCGCGCCCGTCACCGCCGGGGCAGCGCCCGGTAATTCCTGCGGAAGTGCTCTGCCCAGCCCTGTGCAGAGGGGACGGGCTGGAGGGAATGAGGGGGCTCGCCTGCCCACGCCCCCCTCTAAACTTCCTGCTCTACGGTTACACAGCAGTACTTTGATATAAGGAAATCTCTTGAAGCCCTAAATCCTTCTTTAATTGGTTTGCAGTTGGTCAGGGCAGTGTTAATCTGAGCAAGCAGTGAGCGGGGAATTACATTTAATAAAATAGGAACAGTTGAAGCCTGTGTTTAATCCAAGGATGCTTCCAGCATGGTGTGAGGGAGGTGACAGTGTGGAAGGAATGGCAGGAGGCTGCAGCAGCCTGGGCTGGGGGGCTCAGCTGGGACAGCAGCCTCTGCAGGGCTGCTTTGGGTTGTTTTCTCCCTGGACTGAGCCGACAGTAATAGGACCACAGGCTCATGCTGGTGTTTCACTTCTGCAGAGGGATGAGCACTGACTCTTTATTTGTATATTGTCTCACACTGAAGCTGCTCCAGTGTTCACTCATAAATGGAAATGCAGAGAGAAGCAGGTCCCAGTTCAGGGTGGAGCAAGGACAATCAACAGATGAGCTTTGTTCCTGCTCTGCTTCAGAAGAGGTTGTGTGGGGGAACTGCAGAAATCAGTGGGAGAGGAAGAAGACATCTGACAAACCCAAGCACAAAAATGGATCCTGTAGAGTGGCCCCTGTCCTTGGCATTTTGCTCTAATTTCACAGAATCCCAGAATGGTTTGGGTTAGAAGGGACCTCCAAGCTCATCCATAGGCAGGGACCTTCCACTATCCCAGGCTGCTCCATCCCCATCCCCTTGGGGACTTCCAGGGATGGGGTAGCCACAGCTTCCCTGGGCAATAACTTGAAAATGGTGCTCTGGAAAAGGTGACTAAATCAAGCAGCCCTACACATTTCTAACAGTTTTGTCTTTTTTAAACTATAGATTTTAACCCTCACTACTTTTGTCTGTGTTGTTTGTTTCTTCCCTTTTTTAGCTCCTCCGCCTCCACCATCTCAGGTTTTGGCATTCAGAGACACCAAGACATCTGTTGTTGTGCAGTGGGACAAGCCCAAGGATGGCCTGGAGCCCCTCGGCTATTACATCTACTGCCGGGAGACAGGCACGGAGGAATGGCAAACAGTCAATAACAAGCCAGTGACAGGCAACGAGTGAGTGCAGCTCCTCTGCTCCGCTGGGAGATCACAGGGGCCCAACCTGGATTCTTCTGTTTCTGCCTGGAGTCGTGTTTCAGATAAAAAAAGATCTTCCTTCAGTCCCCACACACAGGCTGCCAGGCACACCAACACCAGGGCCTCTAGGAGGGTTCGGGATAGCTCCAAGCCTCAGCCAAGGCTGTGTGCTCTCCACGGGCTGGGCTGTACAGCCCCACAGAGCCTGGGGCACCAGCAGAACCACATTCCATGGGTTTGCCTGTTTTCCACTAGAGTAAGTTGCTGTCCATCGCATGCAGAATTTACACTCACTCTCCAGCTGTGGGGGTCACATGTCAAGCAGAAAAAATCCATTAAAAAGTCCTGTTTATCTTCCTGCCAGTGGTGATTCCTCTCCATCTGATCCATACCCACTGTGAGCTATCTGGAGCCATTTCATGTGACACATTAATCTGTAATGACAAATAATGATTTTCCAAGAACTAAGCCTTATTAAAGTGTGTTGTTTTCTGTTTCAGCACTGTTTACCTGTGCACAGGCAAACAAAAACCTATTAATTTGCTCTCCCAGATTTACTGTTCCTGGGCTGCAGCCTGGAAAAGAATATGTGTTTTGTGTGAAATCTGTCAGTGATGCAGGACTGAGTGAGAGCTCACCAGAAACAGATCCCATCGTTGTCAGGCCGGCAATTGGTGAGTAGTGACCAAAATGAGACCCCTCCAACCCCATCTGTCAGGCACAGCCACCACTGCCTTCTGTGGTGACAGTGTCTGAGAAAATAAACAAAAAGGAACTCATTTTCTTGTACCCTGCAGCTTCTGCCATCAATTACACTTGCCAAGCATGGTCAGAGTTAATTAATCAGCATTCTGACCTAGCAGTGTTACATTTGTGGTGTTAATTTGGCTCTGGGTACAAGTGACCATTTTAAGTGCTCAGTTATGTGATGTCTGGAAATCAACATTGGGATTTCTCAGGGAAATTAGAAAAACCTACAGCCACACCATCCAGGATCTAACCCTCATGTTCCCGATTTTATCACTGCTCCCATCTTTTCTGCCACACAAACCACAAAGCACCAGGAAAGGGACCTCGTGAGACACGTCCAAGGCTTTTGCTGTGACTTCCAAATGAGAGCGTGGCCACTGTGTTGACACTGCTGTTCTGTCTGTCCCTCTGTGCCCAGCCTGTCCCTCGGCCCCTCGTGCCTTTGTGCTGCTGCACTGTGGCAAGGCTGAGATGACCATTGGCTGGAAAGCCCCGAAGCACAAAGGAGGAACAAAGATCCTGGGATATTTCCTGGACCAGCACGACCACTCTGAGCCAGACTGGCACGAGGTCAACACTCGGCCGATTCCTCGGCGCGTTTGCACGGTATCCATTTGGAGTGCAGCTGGGAACAGCTGCACCGAGGGTGAGCTGGGATTTTTCTACTTCAGTGTCCTGCTGAACTGACCACGTCTGTCCTTCTGCACCCCAAGGTCAGCAGCCTGCAGGAGGGGCACCTGTACGAGTTCCGTGCCCGTGCCATGAACAGGGCTGGAGTTGGGGAAGTGTCCGAGCCCAGCGACTTGTTCAGATGTGAGGAATGGACAATGCCAGAGCCAGGTATCCCTCATGTAAAACCATCCAGGAAAATGTCACAGCTGCATTTGTTATCTCCTCACTCCTCCAAGGGGTTTCTACCATAGAAATGGTTGCTCCCAGGACAGAAAAGCACAAAACATTTCCAGACGTGTTCTGATGCAGGGTGTTATTCATGCATTACACAGATAGAGCACCCAGGTATTTTTAATAATATTATTTCCAGAGAATGAAGAATCAGGATCTAAACGCTAAATCTCTTTTTCTTTACACCACAGCAAATACCATTAAAGCAGCTGGTTATGCTACTTCATATTCTAATTTCAATACTCTAATTACCACAGAAAGCATCCTCTACAGACCCACTATGCTCTCTGATCCCAACCCAACTGCAGTTTGCCCTGTTCCTTTGTGCCAGGCCCTCCCTACGACGTCAGGTGCACTGAGGTGAGGGACTGCTCCCTGCAGCTGCACTGGGAAGCTCCTCTGTACCTGGGGGCAGGGCCGCTCACAGGGTATTTCATAGACCTGTGTGAAGAAGGCTCAGAGGAGTGGAAACAAATAAACAAGCAGCCTACAGCCACCAACCACATGAAGGTCTGTACCTGCTCTTAGTGTCCAAGTGCTGCTGGTCTTAGTTTGACATTAATTCCTGGCTGTGTTCCCTGCAGCTTTCAGACCTGGAAACAGGGAAGTGTTACATTTTCCGAGTACGAGCACTGAACAAGGCTGGAGTTGGACCCCCTTCGCTCCCCTCAGACCCTGTGGTGGCTAAAACCAAACCTGGTAAGAAGCTAAAAGCCATGAGACTGGGCCAGTCAGTAAATAAATGTATGATTTGGATGAAAATGTGCTTGGTGATGCATCAGCTACTTGTTTCACAGCAAAAAACACCCTCAGTTAAACAATGATGAACAAATCAAGCTGCCCAAATTAATTAGTTCTAACTATGCACTGCTTGGTTTGGTTTTGGGGGTTGTTTTTGAGTTAGATGTGCAGAAGCTCAGCCCTGATCTGCTTTGGTAAGGAATATTTTGTGGGTTTTTCACACATCCAGGCACAAATGAAATTGAAGTTGGGGTGGATGAAGAGGGTTTCATTTATATGGCCTTTGAAGCTCCTGAAAAGAATGATTCCTCTGAATTTATCTGGTCAAAGGACTATGAAGGACCTCCAGATCCTGACCGAGTCCAGACTGAAGAGAAAGGCAATAGGTGAGTATCTAATGCACACTGAGAAAATGAACTGGTGAGTAAAGAATGCATTAAACACCATGAAAAATGTGAAGCCAAATGCTTCCCTTCCTTTCCCTGGTTCCCAGCCCTGGAGTCCATGAAATGGGCTGGTCAGTGCAATCTGGGGAGCAGCTGCCATCCTATTCCCAGTATCTTTACCTTGCTCCTCAGAGTCATTTATAAATTCCAATAAGTTCTACATTTCTTGTTCTAGGTGTATCTAATTCTGATACAGGAGACATCATATGTGAGGAAAATATAATTTTTGCTATTATTCTTTTTACTTCTAGATCAAAACTGATACTGAAAGAGCCCTCAGAAAAGGACCTGGGTGTGTATTCAGTGGAAGTCACAGATGTAGATGATGATATCTCTGCCAGCTGCACTTTAACAAAAGAAGGTAAAAATTGCCAACAACAAAAAAATGATGTGCCCTCATTTTCTAATCTTAGCTGTTTAGAGGAAGGTTTCCTGCAGAAGAATAGTGAGTGACTAATGTCACTTAATGGTATCACTAAAAAGATGTTTCCCATTCCTTGAAGGCTCAAGGGTAGTTTCTTTTACAGTCCCCTAAGGAAAGATTCCATGCTCCTGCAAAGTCATTTTTCCACTGCAGTTCAGATTTCACATTTGGCTACACTGCCACAGTGATTTACAACTTCTGTAGCAGGCTCCCTGAATTGATCCAACCAATATTTTATTCAACCAACAATTCCCTTCACCATCTTTTCTAGTCCTCCCCATTATTGAATGTTTTATTTTCTCTGACATAAATAAAGTTTATCAACAAAGTAAATTAAATCGATACAATTAATTTGTTTTTGCCTAGTGTTGACTTTTTCTTCTCTGCATTTCAGATCTGGACAAGTTACTGAAACGCAGCCATGAAATCAGGAACCCACGTAAGTGGAAGCAGCAAAAAGCCACGAGCAGGGGCCAGCCTGGGCAAAGGGAACCCAGCAGAGCCCTGGGTTCTGGCTGGGCCGAATCCTGTGGTGTGCCTGTGATTCCCCTGGTGCTTCTCTCTGCTTGCCAGTGATCAAGCTGATATCTGGCTGGAACATCGATGTTCTGGAGAAAGGGGAAGTGAGGCTGTGGCTGGAGGTGGAGAAGCTGTCCCCAAACGCTGAGCTGCACCTGATCTTCAACGACAAGGAGCTCACCAGTACCCCAGTAGGTTTTATTCTGCATTTCATCTTGACTTACTTTCCCACTGCTGAACATAGCACATTCCCAGTTTTCTGAATTTCCATTAGGTATTTTGATGGGGATTTTGAACTGAATACAGGCAAATCTCATGAATTCTAAGAGCAGATGGAAGTGATTTATTTCTCAGTCCAAAGCACTGGAAATAACCCCATGTGTTACAGCACCCTCCAACCTCCTCAAACATCCACAAAAATGTTCAGGCCTCCTCCTTGTCCTCCCATATCAAATTAATATTAGAACATTTAAAAAATACTTGGAATGAGAGAACCAAAGGGGAGAACAGTTGAGAATGAAGCCCAAATATAAATCATGGTCTGTCAACTCAGTGCAGAGCAGCAATGCCCAGATAACAGCCAGACCCCCAGAACAAAGGACAGGTCCAGGCCAGAGCAGTTCAGAGCTGTCAGTGCCCTGTTATGGGGGTTAAATCAACATGTAACAAGTTTATCCAAGGCTTTATCTCTTCTAAAATCTGTCTCCTCTTTACTGGAGAACTGACAGGGATCTGCACAATTTATCAGGCTGGTTGAAAGGACAATATTTGCTCAGAGCAAACGGGGCAGGGAGGCAGAATGATGATATTTGTGTTTAGGCACCTGGCACTTTCAGGTCCAGGAGCTCACCTCAGCAAGAGGGGGAAATATTCCTCATCCTGGCCAAATATTGAACTACACATCACAGATTATAACCAAGTGCAACACTTCCATGCCACTGAAAATCACAGATATTCTGGTTTCAGCTCTGTAATACCCATGAAGGAAGGATGTTTTGGGTTAGGTGGTTTTACAGAACTTTCTCTCTGCTGGAAGGAATTCTACCAATCCTGCACACATAAATAACAGATTAATCCCACAGCCTGGCACAGCACAGTCTCTGCCTTCCTCATCCTGTAAAATGAGGGGAGTTTATAAGGATACAGGTAAAAAATAACTACAATATCTGCTGTAGAAGATGCTGTGCCAGGAGCAGTTCTACGGTGGCAATCTCTTCAGTTTATCCTATTTCCTTTGTTTTACATAGACACACAAAATCAACTTTGTCAAAGAGAAAGGCCTTGTGGAACTGATAATCCAGGATTTCTGTGCTGATGACAAAGGGATGTACACAGCCCAGCTCAAAGATGGGAAAGCCAAAAATCAATTCACCCTTGTTCTCATGGATGAATGTAAGTGAAATTCTGCATCAAATATAGACTGCCTTGCTCAGTGGAAACTTTGTAAGGCACTTAAGGCTCCAAAGTATTTCCAACAGTTCTAATGGCACACTGGGAATGGGGAGTGCAATTTTAGCCCAGATTTAAAATCCAGGAATAATTTAAGAAATTATCTGAATCCCTCTTTACCATAAATTAAACCTTTTGGTCTTATAAATAGGTGCTTGAAGATAAAAGCAGTCTGCTGAAGGGGAATGCTTAGTTCTTCCTTCCAAATGCTTTACATATTAGCTTGGAGTGGTGAACTGTGCCTTGGCAGCAGAGTGGAGTGCGTGCAGTCATTTATCTCAGGGCAGGAATAGGATGGAAATTCAGTGTATTTAGCAGCTGCTTCACTGCACTAAAGGTAATAAAGAAAGCATCAGCTGCACTCCAGGACAAGGCACAAAAGCTCAACATGGAACACACAGCTCCCTGGACATGCACTACAGAGAGCCTCCTAAAATTAATTAAAAACAGGAACAAGATTCTCATTCAAATCCTTCCCCATCGAGTGCCTATCCCTGGTTTCAGCTCTCTGCATTTTGCTTTCAAGTGATCTTCTAAAGCTTCCTTAGTTTTTGAATGGAAAATGTCTATAAAATATCAGATCTCCCTGACTCCCTGGAGAGACACAGGCCTTTCCCAGAGAGATTCAGCATTTGCTGGCTTCAGGACAGAAAATTCATTTGATGATCTGTGCTCTAGAAGTGTCCATTGTCTTTACTGACAATGTAAAGGCAGATACTAAAGTTAGATGGGGTTGTGCTCTTTGCCTTCTTCAGTGATTCTTAGTTTTAAAATATTCTAGTTTCAGATTTTCTAGCCTACCTTTTTATATGGTAAAATCCTGTACTTAATTTGCTCAATGGCCAGGCCTTCAATGGCTCTTTTGTTTCAATGAAAATAAATGTTAGGCTCTCAGCATGAACAAACAGCATAGCTCTAATGACAACACCTTTTGTACAGGAAATACCCAATAATGGGGGTTGTTAACTTAGTCCTTTGCTGTTCCATAGCTTTTGCTAAAGTGGCAGAAGAAGCTGAAGCAAAACGGAGACAATGGAAGAAAAAGCAGGGTAAGATCAGCCAAAGGTTAAGGACTTGTCAGCATGAGGCCAAGATGGTAAAACCCAAGTGAATTTATTTCCCTTCATTATCTTTTTAAACACATTATTCAGGCTGATTAAGACACTGGGATAAGACTCCTTATTTTCAGCTGCTTTCCCCTGCCATTAAAAATCAAAATAATTAACTCGTTTTAGCCAAGCTAGGCAGATTTATCAGTGGAGATCTTCTGCATCAGTGCTGTGGCACTGAGCACTTTCAAACTCTGAAAATTGCCCAACCTTAATATACATTCTGTAATTAAGATCCACGTGTAAAAAACAGGATTTCTAACTAAACTTGTAAAGATCCATGCATTCCATTTTCACCTCCCACTTTATGCTGATGAATAAATAAGTTTCTAAAGTTCATTGGGAAAATAATACAACTGGAAAGGTGATTCCTTGCTAGTGAGGATAAAAATATTCACTTGCTAGTGACTGTGAGACATATTATAAATCCAGTCTCCTTCTCAGCTTCAGAGTAGGCCAGAATGGGATGAAAGGATCTGAAGTAATTTTTATTTCAGTTTCCCCTCCCTGTTCCCTAGAAATTCGGGAGTTCCCAGGTGCACTGCGGGAACCCAGCACTAGATGGAAGCATTCCCGCAGGAAACACGGCAAAAACACCACGAGAGAGATTTCATTTCTTTTCCAGGTCCACATTTCATAGAGAACCTGACATGGAAAGTTTTGGAGAGCTGTGAAGTGCTCCTCACCTGCAAGGTAACAGAATTCCTTCAGCATTCAATTTTAGGTGTAATTTTCAGAGGATATGAGCAGTGCTTGTGTAAATGCTCTGCTGCAGTGACAGTAAGGAGATGGTTTCTTTTGGGCAGAAATTTTAACAAAGAAGGGAAATTCTCCGATTGTGTAGTAATGTAAGTGATAATTCATATTAGGACATCCAAGAATTAAGAAATGAAATGGATTTTGACTTCTAAATGTTGATTTCAAACAGGCAACAAACCTGAGGAAGGACACCACCTTCCAGTGGTTCTTCAATCACAAGGCACGAGCTGGTGGAGTGTTTGAGCCACAGACTGGGATGGGAACTCTGCAGATCCCAAAGGTGAACCATCAAACACTTCAGAGGTTCACAGGAAAACAAAAAAAAAATGGGCTGATCTTACTCATATGCACGTGGGTTTTTGGGTAGTGCCCACTGAGTGAAAGAAACACTGAGAAAAGCAAAAGAGAAAAAACTTTTCATTGTTCTGAATCTGAGTTCTAGTGGAACTCATGGCAGGGGGTTGCAACTAAGCAATCTTTAAGGTCCCTTCTAACCCAAACCAGGCTGTGATTCTAAGATCCTAATTAGAAATAAGATGTTTTTAACAGTCAAAGATCAACACATCCCAAGAGGCTGAAAAGAGCCAGTTTCACACAGGGACTGAGGCAAAAGCTGAGCTACTGATCCCCCAAAACCAACAGTTTCTGAACCAGACCCTCTCTATCTTTTCACAGGAGGGTTTGGGGCAGATTGACCCTTTCCCCCCCCTCATTTCTGCTCAGTTCAACCAAATTCATAGGGAAGGAAGAAGAAAATCTCAGCTTTTTCCTCTTTTCCGCATCCTGCCCTGTTTCAGATATGGGAAATTTCTCTGGGAGGGGTGTTGTTTGTTTTGGGGCTTGTTTGGGTTATTTTAATCAGCATTACACATGCACACACGTATGTGGTAGGTAACCAAAGCAGATGAGGGCCTGTACAAAGCAGTGGTTTCAGATAACCGAGGAGAGGACTCCACCCAGCTGGACCTCACAAAAGGAGGTAAGGGAACATTGGATCACGAAGTTAGACACATTCACACCCCTGCCCTGAGTTCATTTTGGATTTAAAACCAAATAGCCTCACTTTCTATGAAACCTACATGTCCTACGTCCTGTTATAGGAGTTAAAACCCGCATTAAAAAGTTACTGCTTAATTTAAAGAGTTTCTGCCTCTACATGCTGATGTCATTTTCACCTGCAGTCATTTCTCAAGCCAGGACTGCATTATAAATTCTGCCAAGCCCCACAGATAAAAGCTCAGGGATATTTCAGTCACTTCAACTCAGAATCAATCAGAAGGTTCTGCTGCCCAAGATTAAATGCTGCCCTGACATCTGGAATCCATCATTTAAACCTGGTACATTAATCTCCTGTCTGGGAGGCACGTGGTGAGTGTGAAGGAAGATAGGAGCAGCTAAATTTAGTAAGAAATGCCCAGCATCTGCAAACAAATGAATCAGAGGCAAAAACTCCATTCCCAGGGAGCTTTGCCACAGAAAAAGACAGCAAATAACCCGTGGATATAAAACAAACTAACCACAATGAAATTAATTGGCAGATTGGATGTGCTTTGCTATGGTTTGTATTTACAGACACTTAAATCTTTGTCTTTCAGCCTTTGAGGAGCTTCTGAAGGAGCTGTGCAGGATCAGTGGTATGTCAGCTCTGAGCATGACAGCAGAGGGGAAAGGTGGGGTGGCACAGCTGGCCCTGGGTGTGGAACCAGCACAGCCCCAGCCCCTCGCTGCTCCTTTGGCTGGATTTTGATATGGAACAGGTAAATCTGGGCATCCCTCCCCCATTTCAGTCTTTCTGTTGCACCACCAGCTCTTTCTGCCACACCTCTGAAGATCCAGCCTACTGAGGAAGGCATCAAAATCTACACAGATGTCAAGTACTACACAGACTACATGAAAACCACCTGGTACCACAAGTAAGTCCCCCAGAAATACTTGCAAAGCTTCTGGAGCACAGTTCCCTGTAACTGTTTATCCAAAATTAAACATTTGGGCCTGAGCCCATATATTTTTCAGCCAACTGCGGATTTGTCTGAGTAAGGGCTGAAATCCACAATTCACTCCCATCCTGGAACATGCCTGGGAATTCCAGAATGAAAAGTCGTGTTATTTTTATTGCAGCACTGCAGAAATATTTATAAGGGATCATCTTTCCTAGAATAATAATGATGCTGCACTTATGATACTGCTTAGTTACAGCCTCCTTGGTTACAGACAGAATTTTTTCAAACACTTTATTTTTAACACTTCATGTTTTCCTAAACCACTCTCTCCCCCAACTCTGAATAAAAAATATTCCCAAAATGACAAAATTCTTCCTAAACACTGACTAATTTAGCCTCATAATGTCTTCCTAAATAGAGAGGTGGTGTTTTACTAGATACCACCTACACATGTAGATAAGGAGGTGAATTTTTAATAACATTCAAGGGCTAAATACTTACAAATATTCAACATCTAAATGGGATTTAATCCCTTAAATAAGAACTACGAGGTCTTCTGTAGAGTTTGTGAGGTTTTGGCAAACTTCCTCAAAGTACAGCCCCATGGGATTTCCTCTCTCCATGAAATGAATCCTGACTCCCACACTTCCAACCACTACAGGTCTAGAACAAAGTGATTTCTCCAGCTCTGCTAAATATGACTGAAATGACATCACTTGCTTACTCAGGGAGAAACAACTGGAAAGCCGTGACAGGATGAGAGCTGGGAGCACCATGAATCAGATCTGGCTGCACATCCTGGAGCCCAGGGAGGCTGACAAGGGCAAATACACCCTGGAGTTATTTGATGGGAACAGCTCCCACAAACTGTCAACAGACCTGTCTGGGCAAGGTGAGCTGAGTCACACCTGAGCTGCTTTCCAGGAGCCCTTCAAACCCTGGGCAGGGATTCCTCTCCCCCTTACTGGAGCTGATTTCCATGTGGAATTGGGGTGAGGAGGACAGTGGAGGGCCCACAGAAGCACGAGGAGATGAGAAGTGGGCAGGAGAAAGGACTGAAGCCTTTAGGGAGCCTTGGCACTACTGGGGAAAGGTTGAGAAGGGGGCAGCTGCTCCTGGGATGTGTCCAATTCCTCCACTGGACAACAGAGCTCACAGGTGGCATCTTGGAAAAGAGAACTTCCAGGTTTACAAAGGCTTTTCCAAACTGTTGGAGTTTTTTTTCCTGCTGTGAACATCTCTTTGGAAAAAGAGAACCCAGTCCCATGTATTTCAGCAGTACACAAACAAAGCTGTTTCCTTAAGGCAGGGACAGATACTATCTCGAGGATAATTATGTTTATCCATGTAATCCCAGCACTGATAACAACATAATGCTAAATCTACTGAGTCAAACAAAACAAAAGGCAACTTTCCCTTGCAGTTTTTGAAGATGCCCTGGCTGAGCACAGGAGGCTAAAGTAAGTTCCTGTCTAAATACTTTCACAGCTAAATCTGTTTTGATTTGACAATCTAAATTGTTAATATAATGGCTAATAAATCAAACCACCATCATTTTCTCTCCCTTTCAGGGAAGCAGCAATAGCAGAGAAGCGTAAGTAAATGAATCTCTTCCCTTCAGTGAAACAAAGGCAAGTTTGCTGATAAGAAAAACTAAAAGGTTCTATTTGTTCATTCCCAGGTCGTGCCAGAGTCGTTCAAGGTCTGCCAGATGTTGCCACCATCATGGAGGACAAGGTAATATTGAGTAACTCCACTAACTGGTCCTTGCACGGACACAGAAGGATCACTGATGGGGAGGAAAGATCACTGTGTTGCCCTCCTGTGCATTGCCAGCAGCTTTTCCGAGCTGCTGCATTGCCAGAGGTGGGAAGTGGTGCCCTCCTGGGTCACCTCCACAGCCAAACTCTTTCTTGTTGTCCTCCCATTTCAAAGGGTTGGACTTTGAAGGCCTTTAGGTGCTGGGCCTGATTCTCCCATCAGCCCAACTCCCTGCTTCCATTTCTGAGTCACATTCCTCTTTATTCAGGCAGCACAAAACCCCTGCAAAGTAACTGCCAACTCACCACGTGCCTGTTTAAGTGCCACTTTACAGCACAGGAAGCTATAAAAAGACAGTAAGACAAATATGAGTCAGGCCCAGCGAATTCAGGCAGGCTAATTGTGATTGTACTGGAGGCTATCAGGAAAACGAATATCAGATATCAGTGTTGGAATGTCACCTAAGGAAAACGTGAGAACTGATTTTTATTGTTCTTAATTTAAAAGATGTGTGGATATGGCACCTGGGGACAGGGTTCAGTGGTAGCCTTGGCAGGACTGAGTTAAGAGCTCGACTTTAAAGGTTTTTTCCAACTAAATGATGCTGTGATTCTATGAACTGAATTTCCCTGCATATTTACAGCTCCATAATCCATTTCTGTTCTCTGTTTCACAACAGACCCTGTGCTTAACCTGTTGTGTGTCTGGAGACCCCTACCCAGAGATCACCTGGTTCAAAAATGAGAAGGTCATCGTGTTCAAGGACAGATACAAGATGGATGTGAAGGGCTCAATGGTCACAATCACCATAGACAGAGTCTGCAATGAAGACACAGGAAAATACAGCATCTATGTCAAGAATAAATATGGGTCTGAAACAGGGCAGGTCACTATCAGTGTCTATAAACACGGGGAGATCCCAATAGGAACAGAGCAGGAAGTCCCAGCTGGGATTACCACAAAAAAGCCTAAATGAATTAATTGGCTCCTTGAATTTGAAAGGAATTTAATTCCTTCAGATGCCTTTCGGTGTCTCTGCCCTAAAATTCAGATTTGTGTCTCTGTGTTTATTTTAGCAGTATTTCAGTATTTTGGCAGTTGTTGGAGAACACTTCTCATGTGTGTGTGTGTGTGCTCACTGCATGTTCACCTTCCAGAGAGACCCTGCCCTGGTAAATCTGTGTGGGAAACACCAGAGGATCCACACATGAGGCTTTCAGTGGAGGGGTTTTTGTATTAAATCACTACATGTAACAGATTTTCTTGCAGCCTGTGTGTGTGTGTCATTAAACTCAAACCCTTGGTGACATCTCAGCACTGCTTTGAGTATATCCATGATGAAATCACTCCACCTGTGGGTGTATGGGAAGTCAGCACGCTCTCCACACATAAAAATGACCCTGCAAATCAGGAATTCTCACAGGTAAATGTAATTACAAATCTGGCTCTTTTTGTGTGAATCTTAAAAATTACCTACTGAAAAAGGTGGTGAATTGCTAAGAAAAACCTGAGCACTGGGTTTCTATTTAAATAGAATGAAAAGTTAACTTGGAAAGGTCACCCACCCCTGGGATACAGGCTCTGTTTGAATTAAGCAATGAAATTGCAAGACACATCTAATGAAAGTCTTCCAAAATCAACAGTCAGGCTTGCACAGACAGCAAGAAACATCACTCAAGGGCTGGTGTGAGTGAAGAATTCCTTGTGCAGTTGGTGAGAAGAAAAAATAACATATCCTATTTGCTTCCTCCATTCACTCTCCAATCAAGTGTTCCATGTTTTATCTTTTATCTTCTCTTAAAGTAAAAAGTAAAGAGAAACTGAATTTAATTCAATTCAGTTAGGTGCACATCACTGACATCTGCTGGATAAGATAATCACTTGTGTCCCACTCTAACATGATTTTGCCTGTCCTCAAGCAATGGGACAGATTTGAAAGATTTTGAAAGAATAGAACAGTTTTATTCATTCTTTATCCACCACTTAAGGTTCAAGTGCCCACAGCAGAGAACATTGTTATAATTAGGAAGTTCCTGCTGTACGATACTAATTACCTTGATCTACTATAACTTTATCTGAAGAATTCTACTCAAGACACAGAGAATGTGTTAAACACAGAAGTTGTGAACAAAAAGCAAACAAATGAAGCTGCACTGCAACACTTTCCAACAAGGATGGGCAATCACCCGAGGTCAGTAACCCACAACAAACACAACATCCCTGCCCTCAAGGTAAGAGCAGCATGAACGAGAGGTTATGATCATTGAGAACAAATAATTGATTAATGATTGCTGTTTCCCAGTTAATAATTAGCCCTCTGACAATTCTGGGCTGGCCTCTCTGTTTCCATAAATAGCACCCCGAGAGCAGGGGGAGCCCTCACTGTGTCCCACCATGGCATTCACTGGCACCTGGCAGATCTACACTCAGGAGAACCTCGAGCCCTTCCTCAAGGCCCTGGGTAAGTGCCTGCTCCCTCCTCAAACCATCAGCACCACAGCCCTCACTGCTGCATTTCCATGGATTTTGTCCTTTTCTTTCCCTGACAAACTGCCTTGCTTGGTTAAACCTGTTTGATCTAATTTGGATATGAAAAGAAGGTGAAAGTTGTATAAATTGATGGAGAAAGGTTACAGAAAACCCCCAAACTCCTGTTTTAATGTTAGATGAACTCCTAAAGAAAGAAGAGTTGTTGTGTTGATTGGCTTGTAATTTTATAAACACATATAACTAGAAAGAAGCCATCAATGACTTATTCAGCTTCCCAATTATTGGTACAGAAGGCCTTTCTGCACAAATGCTGTCAGTAATCTGTGAATGATTAACACGAGTGAAAAGTAGTCAGTAACCTGTCAGTGATTTTAACATGCAATAAGTGTCAGTAATCTCTGAGTGATTATCAGATCTAATCTGTGAGGATTAGGAGGTGCTACACCAATAAATATGCACTTCCCTTTGCCAACAAAGCATTCCCCTTAGGGTTTTTAAGAGTAAATAGGAGATATTCAGGAGAGTAAAATCCAGTTCCAGTTGCAAAGCCTGGTCTGACAGTGTGACAGAACCAATCCCTCTCCTGGTGACAATGACACCTTCAAATCATGCCAGGGACACCCCAAAAAGGGAGTTTAATGGGAGTCCCCCAATTCCCATCGCCCTGGGAAAACAAAGTCATGCACATTCCATGAAAAGAACCATGGAGCATCATCACCCCATGGCCAGCCCTTAGGAAAAGAAACTGCATAATCTGACACACCGCCAAATATAATACCAAAACCTAACCAGACTAGGAGGAATGGAGCAAAAAGCCCATTGAGAAGAGAGGAATCCAAAACAGGATTGTCTTTTAACTTGGACATCACCTGCCAGTACTGGTTTGGATCTTTTGTGCCTTTGTTGGAAGGCACAATTTGCTATTTTGCTATTTCCATAACAAAAAGTCCTGTTTTGCCTATTTTTGCAGGGTTGCCAGATGACACCATCAAAATGGCTAAAGATATTAAGCCTGTTGTTGAAATACAACAAAAAGGCAACGACTTTGTTGTGACATCCAAAACACCCAACAAATCTGTAACCAACTCGTTTACACTCGGCAAAGAGGCTGACATCACCACCATGGATGGCAGGAAGCTAAAGGTAAAGCATTCCAAGAATAGGGCTATTCTTTATTTATCCTTAAACCTCAGTGTGTGTGAGTGGAATTTGTTTGTACCATTTCCATTTGCAAATATTTCTATCACTTTAACAAACAAAAATGTTCCTAAAACTCCTATTCAAATGCTGTGCTCTCTAGTTTAAGTTAACAGCTGTCATCATGAAACATCAGTGTAATTTATTTCCTATTTATTAGTCCTCTACTTATTCAAATTGAATTCCAATATCTAATTTTTTAAAATATTTTTTAAATGTTCCAACAGTGCACTGTGAACTTGGTCAACGGGAAGCTGGTGTGCAAATCAGATAAATTCTCTCATGAGCAGGAAGTTAAAGGAAATGAAATGGTGGAGGTAAGTGCTAGAAAATAAGGGCACTTGCAGAAAAATGCTGAAGGAAAAAATGTTGATTAGCTTATAGCGTGTACAAAGTGTCCCTGTGGATAAAGACTGCTCCAAGGAGCACAACCAACTCCAACTTTTCCTTTGTGCAAATGTTGTACATGCAGGTACTGTGACTGTATTTTCTTGTGGACTAGGATGGATTTATTAATGAATGTCAGATGCTTCTGCCACTTAGCTGTAAATGGATTTCCTAAAGTTCAAATGTGTATTTGTCTCCCACAGACTATAACATATGGTGGAGTAACCCTTGTCAGAAAAGGCAAGAAAGTCTAAAGGCAGATCCCCTCCTCTGGACACCTTTACATACCTGAAATAAAGTGCACTTTCCACAAGGTGTGATCTCTGTTTTATCTAACAAACAGAACAGCAAGTCATGATGATTTCTGCTCTCCTTTCACACAGCACTTCTCCTTGTTACAGGACTGTGATTTCCCCTCTGTCCTCAGAGAAATTTGCCTCCTAGACAACCCAACCTGGACATAAATCACACTGTTCCAGTTCACCACAATAATCCTGGGGAGCAGCCAAAAGCTACAGAAATGCTCTTTGATTTCTTACACACAGACTGAACACGCTCAGCTTTAGTTCCTGCTTCTGCTGAAGGTTAGTCTTTAAGCAAACCCCGTTTCTATGACCTGGCTAACAGAACAATCAGGCATTTGTTGAGCTGATTTGTACCACATGGACCAGGAACAGAAACAGCAATGTTTTAAAAACTGTGAAGCACTCACCAGTCATTAACACAATAGGGATGGCTGTTCTTAAACTGGATTACACAAAAGTACAATTAAGAGGCAGCACAAGAGCAAAGACAATTAAACATTTTTCCAAGTTGCAATGAACTCCCAGTATCTTGTCATGGCCCAAGTTTGTGAAGTTCAAGTAAACCAGACTTGTTCAGATCCTGTGTCTCTATTAAATACAAAACACACAGCAGCTGTGCCTACAACCATTTCTCTGCTGATTAGATCCTATTATTGTATCAGCAGCCCCATTTCATAATTTAAGTCACTGCAGATTTGTTAGAATTGGTTTTAGGAGCAAGAGCTCCATGAACAAAGTTGCTGGGCTGATAATGCCATTCCAAATCCTCATGGGGAGGTTTTATCCCAGTGAAGAGTGCTGAGTTTCCATCTCCCCGTGCTAGAAGAGCAGTTTGTGAGGGGAGAAGTTGTGTCTTAGTTAATAACACAATGTGACACAAGCATTTTGAGAAGTGTATTCTTATTCCGGGCTAAGGCTGTTCTCACGGGGAGTTTCAGTGGCATAAAGGATCATTGTGCTCTTTTTGATTCCCAGGCAGCTCCAATGCCAAGCACACTCCTGCAGCCAGAATTAAATTCCATGTGAGTTACACAGAAATAAGAACAACAGCACAGAAATCAGGGCTGCTAAAACTCAGGGAGGAGGAGGAGGAGGAGGAGGAGGAGAAGGAGGAAGAGGTTGCTTCAAGGCACTGGTGCTGCAAAAAGCCACCCAAGAACTCAGCACCCTTCTGTGTGGGAGTTGCTGGGTAACTGCTGCGAACACACCCTGAAACCAAACACACGCTGTGGTTTTCCAGCAGGAAATTCACAGAATTGCTGCAGGTCTGCAAGGAGCAAAGGCTGTACCTGCAAACTGGAGGCTGGAACACGCAAGACACGTCAGGTTGTTTGTAAACCAAGGCAGAGATCCTTCAATACGCATTTCAAACCCGTTATAAAATGATTGTTGCAGATGATACACACTGAAAGCACACTAACCTTATTCAGAACTTAAACTCATACTAAGTCGTCCTAATGGCTAAAATTCTAAACAATTAAAAGAACACTTCACCTGGTTTTCTTCACAACTGCAATGGTTTCATTTTTCCAGCAATGGTGCCAATCTTTCCCATCTTCTGGCAATGTCCTTCTGCCACGGGGCACCCCAGATTTGGGTGGAATATTCAGCACAGGTCCTTATGTGAAGCAGTCACATCCTGAAGGATTTTGATCAGGCTGAGATCTGTGTCCCATGGCCCAAAGGAATTAGCATTCCTAGATGGCATACCAGGCTGGGATGGTAGCTCTGGATTCCCTATGCCACAAGAAGTGCATTTTTCTGTGAAGCACTCCATTAGAATATTTATAATCAAACTTGGACCTTGATCAAAATTTTGGTTCCCAATCTGTAATCCTGGCATTATGGATTTCTATCCATCAAAGTCCACTCTTTGGTAAATTCATTGTTTGAATGAATTTTACAGAGTATCTGTAAAATATCTTTTTTCTTTTTTGCTTTGTGCCAAGCACTCTTGCCACAATTCCAGGCTCTGATGTGCATTCTTGGCTTGATTTTTAGGTTAATGATTTGTGTAAGCATATCTGTGTTTATATTGTGCAAGGTAACAACTCGACCTGGTGCTTGCATACAGAAAAATGCTAACTGTAAATATTAAATGCAAAAAACATAGTCAGAGATCCCCATCCCTTCTCTGTTGAATCCTGCACACAGACCCTGAACACAGAACCACATAAATTCCTTTTTTTTGGAAGTGTATATGTCTGCACATCTGTGTTAGTGACTGAACTTCATCTGCCATTCAAACTTGAATCATCTGTCATTCCAAACCTGTAAAAATCAGGCACTTCTTAGTGTGACATTGCCAAGATATGAACAGCAATGTCCTCCCACCAGTTTTCATTCATGAATATTAAAAATAAAGATGAAAATACACTGGTGGCAGACACCAGGGCTGCATCAACTTGAAGTCTTTCTGTCCCTGCAAAAGTTTGCTGAAAACCCCTCACATGAAAATGCAGATATTTTTCGTTGAACCCTTCACCAAACCCTGTGACTGTGGGGTCAGATGTGCCTTTTATCCACCTTTATGTGAGTCACACATGAGCATGGCAAGAAATAATCTCTCCACCCACCACCTGTATTGTTTTCATCACACAAACTGCTTTCATGGAAAGGGCTGGTCCTGTGTAAAGTCTGATGAAAACTCCTGGGGCTCAGCAGGGCTCTGGGTAACCGTGTTCTCCACAAAAATGGAATTAATTACTCCTTGTGCAACAATAGTTACACACTCCAGAGCAACACTGGTCATTTATTTCAGTGTTGCACTGTCGGGGCCCTGTGGGATTCCACAAATCGAGCACACCAACGATCAAAATGTATTATTATTTACACATTTCAACAAACAAAGGAATTAGTGTGCCTTGGCTGCAAGTCACATAGTTCTAAATTAGTATTCTGTCTTCTGTTGGTTAATTATTCTGCTGTTTCTCATGCTAATTAATCCCGTTCTCTCCTTCTGGGTCAGTGGTCTGCGGGTTGGTGGTCATGACCTGCCCCTGCAGATGTAAAATTACATTTTACCCAGTTGGAGATCATTTCAGCACAGTTGCTGAGTTGGGTTTATTCGTTTCTTCTGTACCTTGGGAGTTCTTGCCAGATGGCTCATAAATTCTGCATTCTTTGTGTTCCCTATCAGCAAGCATCCTTTTTTATCAAGCTTTGTTAACCTCCCCTAGGTCTGAGATCATCGAAGCACGTCCAGCCCTAAACCTTAACCAGGCAGTTCTACCAATTTGTTATTCTAACTCAGGGACATCCCTTAAAGCTTGTTGGCTGCTGTTTACACGGGAAACATCTCCCTTCTTGTTGATTAGGCTTGAAAGTATAAAAAACATCAAAGAACATATTTTTCTTAACAAAACTTATAAATACTCCACATTTTGCAACAGCAAGGCCACAGGGCAGCGATGCCTTGAGCCTCAGGAAGGGCGTTACAGCCCGAGGCAGTGTCAGTTGTGTGAAAAATGCATATTTTATGATTGGCTTTTCACAAATATTACCATGAATATTATATGTGTAACATTAGAAAGTTATGCTTTATTAATTCTCTTAAGCGGTGTGGTAAATATAGTTTTAGGTTCCAACATAATGTTAAAATAGAGACTATGTATGTGGGGGAGTTTTTTTTTAGGAATGAGTTACTCGCTTTGAGAAGCGCCTAAATCTTCCAAAGAAAAGGAATTTATGGGTTTTTTATCAGAAGAAGCTAATTTCTTCAGGCCTTGCTCAGACTGGAGATTAATGGAAACAGTTGACATACAACAGAGACAGTTCTTGTTTTAAATAGAATGTATGCATAGCCATGAAGGATATATGAATATGCAACAGGCTGTTGCTTTTAAGGTTATTCCTTTGTTCACAAGGGATGCTTTTCGTGACTCAGTGTCCGAGACCATCCGGACCTCCGTAATTCTTTTCTTTTTATTGCCTTGTAATTGTCCTAACTCTAAACTTTATTACTCTAATTGTATTGCTATTTTTATAACCATTGTAATTATTATTAAACTTTTAAAATCTTTACAAACCAAGTGATTGGCGTTTCTCACAAGCTGGCTGCACAGGAGGGAGCCACGGCGCTCTGAGGCGGCTGCACGGGGCCGGGCCGCGCTCTGGGGTGGCTGCACAAGGCCGGGCCGCGCTCTCCCCTCACGGCGCCCGCCATCTTGCCCCGCGCGCGCTCCTTTCCCCCTGTTTCGGCGGGAAAAGCGAGCGGGAGGGAGAAGGGGGGGAGCAGCGCGCATGCGCGGCGCGCGCCGGAGGGCCCCGCGAGCTCCCGCGCGGGGCCGCGGCGCACGCGCGCTGCCCGGAGCGGGGCAGGATTTTTGGCGCCGCGTTTCGCCCTCGCGAAGTCTCGCGAGAGGCGGCGCGCGGGCGGGCGGGCGCTGCAGCTCCCTCAGGGTCGCCACAGCCGCTCCCGGGCCGCGCTCGCTCCTTCCCTCCCTCCTTCCTTCCTTCCTTCCTTTTCCTTCCCTCCTCTCCTTCCTGCCGTCTGCCCCAGCGCCGCCGACATGTCCCGCTACCTGCGGCCCCCCAACACCTCGCTCTTCGTGCGAAACGTGGCCGACGACACCCGGTGAGTGGGGGCGGAGCGGGGGCTGGCGCAGGCTTTGGCGGGCTCGCTAGGCCGCACCCGCGGGGGTCCCCCCGCAGCCGGGGCAGGGGAGGGGGCGAGCCCGGCCCGCTGCCTTCCTCCGCTTTGCCTTCTCCCTTCTCCCTGCCTTCCATTTTCCTCGCGATGCTGCTCGTTCCCCGCCTCTCCACGCGGGTTCGTTTGCGAACAGCGTCCAGAAAGAACAAAGCTGGGCCGCGACAAAGTGAAACTCGCCGCAGCCGCGTGGGAGCGTGTCCAGCGGGATGTGCCCCCGGGGCCGCGCTGGACATAGTTTGGGATGCTCCTCGGGAAATGCAGCATTGCTGCTAGAGGGGAGAAATTAGAGTGTTTATGCCCAAAATTGCTGGCGTGGCCGGTCCCGTTAGCCTGGGAGCTGCTGCCAGTGCAGTTGGAAATTGCTGCCGTGATTGTTGTGTACCGGGACGCTCAGCCCGGGGTCGAGGGAAGCGATGCTTAAATCCCCGTTATAATCGCCTGGTTCCGAGAGCCCGTAAGGACTAAAGGTGTGCGGTGAGAGAACTTCTCGTGGGAATTGAGGCGACAAAAACAGAACGTTGCACAGGTTCTTACTTATTCCTTCTATGAGTTGCTGGTCTTCCTCATTTCACTTGGGCAATTTAGTGACCAAAAGCGTCTTTGGTGTTTGCTATCGGCTGTGGAACATTTACAGAGCACTGTTGGCACGGAATGCATTTGTCAGAGCGCTCCTGTGTTGTTATTTTTGTGTACAGTTTGTACGGAGATCCCTGTAAGGTCCAGTCTTATAAACGGAGTTTTCCAACTCTGGGCGACTTGGACCAAAGTTGTTCAGAAGTCAACAGTACTGTGGCCACGATGGACTGGAATAAAATTAAGTTTTTTACTTTTTTTCCCATTAATTTATTCATTTTTCCAGTCGTTTATTTTACTTTGAGAACAGCTGAGGATGATTGCTTCCAAAGTCTTTAGAATCATGTGGATCCTGTTGAGGATTCACCTTAAGCACGGAGTTCTTGGAGATGGTTTCATTGTGAGATCACCATGGTGGTGGGAGTTCCCTTCTGCCAGCACTGACTATGGAGATTTGTTTCCCAACTGGTGCAAGAGAAAGGAAGAAATACTAAAAACCAGTAGTAACTCTCACATGCCACCCAAACATGGGATTGCATCAATCTTCTCATGCAGGTTTTTGTCCTCAAATTAAATGTGAGGAGCCGATGTCAATAAGAAGCCTCTCTTGAGGAGAGGCTGCTGTTCCAGGGGTAGCTGCAGCTGAACAGTTTTGTCTCAGCTTTCTAAAGCCAACTCTTTGGAAAAACTATCCTGGGGGCATGAGTGGCTGCTCACTGAGATCTGTTGTGTTTGATGTGGTTGTAAGTATTGATTATTCTATGGAAATGAGTTTGGGTGACTGGTTTGGTCTCATAATGTTTATTTGGATCTCATAATTGGTGTTTGTGTGTTGCAAAATCACTGTTGAGGTACTTGAATAATAATAACGATAATTTAACAATCCTTTCTTTCACTTTCTGCCAATCCTGCTGCAGTGAATGAGCTGGTGTGCCTCACTTCTCAGTTTACATTTTTATTTCAGGGTTAAGCTGAAGGCTGGCTTCAAACTGCTTGAGACTTGAGTGTTTCAGAAAAGCTCCATGTGCTGCCAACAGGGAACTGCCCAAACACATTTTTCCCCAAAAAACATTTTCCTACTTTCATCCCCCACCAAACGCTTCCAAAACGCAAGGGTGTTGATATTGATGTAGATTGGATTTTTGCTTGTTTTGTTTCCTTTTGTGGCTGTTGTGGGGCACCTCGGGCAGTGCCACAGCCATAGCAGGTGTTTGTGGTGTTGCAGGTCTGAAGACTTGCGCCGGGAGTTTGGTCGTTATGGGCCTATAGTTGATGTTTACGTTCCACTTGACTTCTACACCCGTCGACCCAGAGGATTTGCCTATGTTCAATATCCTTTCTTCAGATGGCTCATTAGTGAGGGGTGTTGAAGTTTGAAATTCAAGTTTGTGTAAGAGGTAACCAATCTAAATGAAAAAGCAGTTTACTTTTGTGTTGTATCTAATAAGTGTCTTACTTATGTCGTGGTGTTTCGTTATTTTTGAAGATTAACTTCTCTCAATTGTTCTTTGCCTTTTTTGCAAAACTTAAGTCCAGTAATATAAAAGCTTGCTTATGTCACTGAAATTAATACTATATGATTTAAATGAAAATTTATCACTGACTCAAAATTGTCTAGCACGTTTTTATTATCACTGGTGTGTAAGTAAAGTTGTGCTTAGCAAAATGTGGCTGCTATTCATTGTTAATTTAACAAATGGAAACTGGAATCACTTGATCAAAATCAGATTGTATAAAAAATGAGGTGAACTTCTTTCTTTAATATTGTCCCCTAATTTGCTGTCCTCTGTTGTTGCCTCAGAATGTAAAGCTGTACAGTAATGGCGACCCCAAAGAGAAAGCATGAAAGAACCTTTAGAGTAGAGTTCAACAATTAAGGCAAGTAGACAAGCCAAAGACCTCTTAAGGATCAGGCTTGAAGAGAAGGGAGAGTTTGGGAAAAGAAAAAGTAAAGAAAAGCTGGAAGAAGGACAAGCCATAATGGGAGACAAAGCTTCGCTTTATCTACAAAAGGGGGAAAAGGTTGTTTTTCAAAGTTAAAGATAAAGGCATCTGTCATTTTTGGCCAAGCATCTCATGACAAGTCCTTCTGACAAGCACTTAAAGAGTTAAAGGTCAAGATGAAGTTGAATGGTGGCCAAGATTAAAGGAGTCATACCTGATGTATCCTACAGAATAACAGTTTTTCTTCTGTCTGTCATGTAAGCAGTGATTTGATGAATTATTCTGGTTTAGTCCATTGACAAAACCTGTAATATTTCTCTTGTGAGTGCTACGGTAACTGTGGTCTGAATGAAATGGAAGTTTCTCTCCTGCAGAGATGATGCTGCTGAGAAATGAGTGGCCTGGAGGGGAAAGGCAGCTTATTGTTTTGGGTCCCACAAGCTGGAATTAAGGGTGTAAATTCCAGCACTGAAACAAATGTCTGTCGCTGTACCTTGGCCCTGAGTGGCAGTGCAGGGCTCTCAGTGTCTGCTCTTCTCTCACACTGGGGAGGCTCTGCACACAGGGCTGGGACATGACATCAGTTAAACCTAAAATCAGTTCTTTAAAACAAAAAAGGGAACCTTTATTCCAATTCCAAATTTAATAATTAACATTTACTGTTGGTATCACCAACATAATTTAAGAACTAGGGCTTAATTTTAATAAACTCATTGTAGTGGAGAGAACTAAATGACCATTAACAAGTGTGTTTTGAAAGGATACCTTTGTTTTCTTTGCATAAGTACAAGTGGGAGAAGAAAAAAAATTGAGTATCACATAGCAAGTGCTTGCTGATGGATAAATTCATAGTCATATTACAACATTTTAATTTTATAACAGGAGTTCTCAGATAGCTGATGGTTAATTAAAAAAAATAAAAAACTAGTGTGTAGAGTAGCATGACAAAAAAAACTTAAAACATGGCTGTAAAATGAGAAAATAAGTTGAAAATGTGCATTTTAAATACCAAATCTGTTAAACTGCTCAAATTCCCAAGTACCTTAACACTGGCCACATTTGAAGATGTCCGTGATGCAGAAGATGCTCTCCATAATTTGGATCGAAAGTGGATTTGTGGTCGGCAAATAGAAATCCAGTTTGCACAGGGGGACCGCAAGAGTAAGTGCCTGGATTTTCTCACTCCCTGAATTTCAGCAGCCAGCCCTGCACGTGCTGCTAATTGTTGTGATACCTTCTTATTGTATGTAAATAGCACGAGGATGTTCTGCCTTTACCAGAACTGTTAATGACTCGTTTAATTATAAATACATAACTAAGTACAGCAGTCACCACAGTGCTCTTCAGAGCTGTCTGTGCAGCTCTGTGTGATTCCCAGGATTAAGGTCATGTCTTCATTTTCATTTGGCTTCAGGATAAAAGGCAGTTTCAAGTTATCTCGATTCAAGGTGGAGCAGAACTTGTATTTTCTGGACAGATAAATGTAAAGAGAATTTGGGTCTTTTAAATCTGTGTGCATATTATTCATTTGCAGGGAGATACAAATTTGTTAAACCTGTCTCAGCCCTGCTGGTCTAAACTAGGACTGCACTACTCATGTGATGCCTGGGAATAAAAAGAACTTAAAGATCTTTAGTTACAGCTCTCAGAGAAACAACCTGACTGTCCAGTTCTCCCTCAAGTTCTCACAATTAACTTTAATGGAGTCAATGGAAATTCTGCACTCCAAAGGACAAGTTTCTGCCCTGTGTACAAACATTGGGATTTGTAACAAGTTGCTGAAAAAATTTAACTAAATGGACCTTAATGTGTTGCAAGCAGCACTAAAAACTTAAAATTTGAAGCCGTTTAGTACAGAGGATGTTTGTTCCACCTGTTTAAAATACTTAGAGCATGGTCTTTGGGTTTGAATTTGATACAGAGGAAAGATAGCTGTGCTGCTTAGAGGAAAAACAGTGGAAGACTAATAGTTTCATTCATTCTTAATTACTTTAATAACTAAACTGCAGAGTGAAAGTGAATTGTTTTACTGAGGGGTTCCTTTTGGAATCAGACTTCCTTTTGTGTGGCATCCACCAAAGCTTTTGTATAAGCTGGGCCTTTAATCATTGAAGACAGCTGTGGGTCAGGTGTGATGATGGTGCTGTGCAGTCAGGAAAAAGTGTTTAATTAGCTTTCACTCATTGGGTAAATTCAGGCATGTCAGAATGTGTCAGTCATGGTTCTGACCTGCCGTACCAGTTTCCAGCTGGCCTGAAATCACCTTGGCCAGCTCTGTTCTGGTTTTATAGAGCATTAGTCCTTTCTGACTGGTTTTGAGGTTTTTTTGTTTTGCTTTGCTTTCTAGATTTACAGTGCCCCCAAGGCTGCATTAATTCGTGTCCAGTGGCTCAAGCAGCACAAAACAAGTGGCACAGAGCAGCCTCTCACGTGTCCCTTCATAAACATCAAATCACAAATGAGACCTTTCTGCTTAACACCAAATACATGGCTCAGACCTTGAGGGGAAAAAGTAGGCCATCTTCTTCACCTGCAAATATTGCTATTTTTACAGCACCAAACCAAATGAAAGCCAAGGAAGGGAGAAACCTGTACAGTTCTTCTCGTTACGATGACTATGACAGATACAGGCGGTCTCGGAGTCGCAGCTACGAGCGCAGGCGGTCGCGGAGTCGCTCCTTTGATTACAGCTATAGAAGATCCTATAGTCCCAGAAAGTAAGTGTAGTGTGTGGGGCTGGCCTCAGCTGCACAGCACAGACACACAGACACACCACGCTGACTATTTAATTGGTACACTTTGGAATAAGCTTGTTTTTCCTATCGTGGGAGTAACCGCTGGGAATTGCGTACCTTGCATGCTGCATCTGATCAGGAGTAATGAATGAAACTATTCTGTGCTGCATTGGAGAATAACTAAAAGCAAATGCACAGCTTGAAAATAGAATGTGTTAAGTATTTGTACATTTACGTAGGTATTTGTCACCGTTTACTTTTTCTGATGTACCTTTTTAGCAGTAGACCTACTGGAAGACCTCGTCGTAGCAGAAGCCATTCGGACAATGATAGGTAAAAAACCACTTTTTACACCCTTTAAATTGCAAGCTAGATCACTGTATTCCTTTAACTATAGGTTTAAAAAAAAAAGTTTCTCCTGCAAAAAGGTTAACAATTTTTGATGTACTAGATGTCTAAGAATAGTGTTTTTACATTCAAATCTCCTCTCTCCCCTTTATTCTGATAGGTTCAAACACCGCAATCGATCTTTTTCAAGATCTAAGTCCAATTCAAGATCACGATCCAAGTCACAGCCCAAGAAAGAAATGAAGGCTAAATCACGGTCTAGGTCTGCATCTCACACCAAATCTAGAGGCACCTCTAAAACAGATTCTAAAACACACTATAAGTCCAGCTCAAGATATGAGAAGGAGTCGAGAAAAAAAGAACCAGCTAGATCCAAATCACAGTCAAGATCACATTCTAGATCTAGGTCAAAATCCAGATCGAGGTCTTGGACTAGTCCCAAGTCCAGTGGCCACTAACAGTGTATCCATGTTGGTTTAGGCATGTAAGATTCATTTACACACAGTTCAGTTTACTTAAATTATCAGGAATATGATGTTGCAACAGTGCTAAAAAATATTTTCTTTGTCAGTTTTCCCTGTAGCCGACAGTGGTTGAAATTAAAACAGTGTTGAGAAGCCACAGAGAGAGAGAGAGGGAGAAAGATTGTCCACTTGGTTAAATGTCATGGGCAGCTACTGATTTGGTTGTGGTGTCTCTGTATATTTTTGTAAAGATCTGCATTTTTAATGCTTAGATATTTGGTGATGACTTGATTGATCGTAACTTGCAACATTGTTCTTTCACAAATGTCACACCCGTAGAGAAATTGGTACCAGTTTGTGCTGGGCAGTTAAACCAGCTTTTTAACTGGTTCTTCAACTCTATAAAGTTTATGAGAAAAAGGAAAACTGGACAGCTGTAGTGCAACACTGGCTGCTAGGAAATCAAACTGGCAGTTTGTTTCCATGGCTCCAGGGCAGGTTTCCGTGTTCTCCGTGCCCACCAGCACCAGCAGGTTGGCACACGGAGCTCTGTGGAGGGAGATTTGGGAGATTTCTCTTTAGCCTGCAGTCTGGAGAGATGGTACTTAACCTTGCATATCCAACGTGGGCAGAGAGCTGGTCTTGGAGCTCGCTCAGAGCCTGTGCAGTGTTGTGACCCCTCAGGATAGAGGCTTCACTGCCTCTGCCCTGGCTGCTGGTGCTGAATGTGAGGGAAAAACCCACCTTGAAATGGAAGATCTAAATTCAGATTTCAGCAAACGGCAGAGCAACTAAATATTAGGTTGTGTGTACATTTATGCAGTTTTTTGTATCTATTCTCAATTTTAGTGAGCAGTTAACCATAAAGTTGCTTAGTTTTCCTGCTGTTAGATACAAGTAGATTGTTTCAAGTTGTGTGTGTACAGTATATAAGAACTAAACTTTTATGCCAATGACTCCTGTGGTTAGTTGGTGTATTCATAGGTATCAAACTGTAGCCATCTCCCTGGGTTACCAGGCTTGCTTGCTTTTTACACAGCAAAAAAGCAGTTGGTCAAGCAAGTCTGAATCACTCCTTCCTCAGAATGGATAGTGGTTTGGTTACAAAATTTCATTTTCCTTCAGAACAAATGTTTGAAGTTGGATATGAACAAGAGCTGCATCTCTAGTTATGTAGTTTATCATTAATACAGTATATTTAGAAAATTGAACGTGAAAAATAACAAACCCAGTGTGTAATCTTACCAGTATTTCTCTAGAAGGCAAGATCCTTTGTTATGGAAATGGCTTTTGGCATTGGTTTTGGTTTTTTTTTTTACCTTCAAAAGCCACCATCAAACACTTAAGTGTTCCTCTCTGTCTGATGTCTGTAGCATATAAAGACATTGATTTCCAAAAGTTCCTTTTTAGAGAAATGTTTTAGGGTTTGGGTTTAGTGTTTCAGCAGGGCCTTTCAAGAAGCGCAGATGGCTTTGGGATCTTGTCAGCGGAACGTGCTTAGGGGTTGATCCTAGAACCTTTGTACATTTAAAAGTATTTCTAACTTTTTCTTTACTGTTTGCAGTTAATGTTCATGTTCTGCTATGCAATCATTTATATGCACGTTCCTTTAATTTTGTAGACTTTCCTGGATGTATAGTTTAAAAACAGCAAAAAGTCTATTTAAAACTGTAGCAGTAGCGTGCAGCTCTAGCAGAGGAAAGTTGTGGGATTAAACTTTGTATTTCCTTTCTTATAGAGGCTTCTAAAAAGGTATTTTTATATGTTCTTTTTAACAAATATTGTGTACTACCTTTAAAACATCGATGTTTTGATCAAAATAACTAAAGACCCAGCTTATTTTCTGCTTGCTGTAAATTTAGCAAACATGCTGTAATAAAAAAATGAAGGAAATACTGATCCACTGGAATTATTGTAGCTTTAGAATTTGACTCCAGAGCATGGTTAGGAGTAGAGCTATACATCCCTTATGGAGTAAAATCCTTACTATGGTATTTCAGTAAAGGCAGGAATTTTTCATTTAGTGTCTGAATAAATGTCACTTCACATTTTTGAAGGGGTACAAGACAAACTGAGAACACTAAGCATAAATTGTACTATAATATATTGAATTTTCTTTGTCATTAACTTTCATTATTGCTGGATGGACTTGCCACATAGGTTATAATTCAGATATTATTAGCCAGGTTATGAAACTACTTAAAAGCAATGACTGAAGGTTCATACAGAATCAAAATTACAGTATCACCACAATAATTTGTAATTGCCATATCAAAACTGGTGCCAGCAGTGGTTCTGTGGGAGGTGGCAACAGGGATGGAGCTGCCTCCTGGCACTGGTGTGTGCCCAGCTGAAAGTTCTGCCCTGAAAGACAAAAATCCTCTGTAAAGCACCGAATTGCTTTCATAAACCCACTGTCACCCTTCATAAGTTGAGCTGTGATTATTTCTGCTAGCAGCAGAAACCCCCACTCTTTTCAGCTTTACAGATTTATATATATAAATGTAGTCTTCATGACTAAGTCCTGCTTGAGAGGGGTCCTCGTGCCTGAGTGGTGGGGAGAGCGTGGCTGTGGCTGTGCCAGGGGCCTGCTGGGCTTGATGGTGGTGCTGGTCCAGCTGGAATTGGAGCTGGAGGGGTGGGAGGAGGGAGGAGAAATCTCCGTGTCCAGGCAGAGTAACAGTAACTATTCCTTAACTGTTGTGTCAGCATGTCCTTATATTGTGTGCCTCAGCATTTATGTATAGCACAGTTTAAATTTTGTTTTGAAAAGCCAGATCATTGCAAGTATAATGTAGTGTCTGCCAGTTCTGATGGTTCTTTCTTTCTCTCCCAGAGGTAGGACTAAACTTTGACTTGACTTGTGTATATGAACAAGCCAGAAAAGCCGAACACAAACCCACGATGTTTCAAGAGTGCATGAATAAAGATGTTGTCCTAGTTCTTGCTCCCATGGAAAAATTGTGAAGAAGCTGTTCTGTGGGCCTTTCAGTTGGGGAAGAGTTAGCAGGATGTGGCCAAAAGGGCAGGGAATGTTTATGCATTCATGCAAATCAAGCCACAGCCCATCTAGATAACATCTCCCTTCCTTGATGCAGGTATCCCAGTCCTGCCCTAAAAAAAGCAGGAGCCTGTCTTGTGCAAGCTTCCTGCAGGTTATGCACAGCTGGAATGCAAGAACTTTGCAGGCTACAAAAGATCATCTCTAGATATCTTTCTTTTGGAGTCTCAAGAACGGTGGGAATTACGTTTTTCTGTGGTAAATCTAGATTTTGTCATTCCTGCAAAATTTGTAGAATTGAAGTAGTGTGTAAAAAGAGAAAACCTCTGCTGAAATTAATGGCTGTGCTCCAAAATATCTGCAGCGAATCGATTGGTGTCAGCAGTCATAGAAGGCTCTATTGGAACTTCTTTTTCACCTAAAGTCCATGCACCCAACTGGTAATTAAAAATCTTCAATTTAGTGGTTAAGTAGCTGGGTGTTTAATTAGGGACTCTGCTAGATTGGTCTCTGAAAGCTCAATGTTATCCTTTCTATGTCTTATCAAGATGTTTAATGTACAGTATCATGGTTTTACTCAAAGTGGAATCTTTTGGTTTCAATGTTGTTTGGAGCTCTCTGCTTGGACAGAGCTTTTTTTCCTGCCTGCCGAGTCTGGTGCCAGCTCGGGGTGCTCAGAGAGGGGCAGTGCAGGCACGCACAGCGCTGCTGCTCGGGCCTTGCCAGGGACGGGGCAGATCAACATTCTGAAGTACAGAGGGATAAAATTGACACATTTTTAGGACATAATCACCCATTATGAATTGCTGGTTTTCTCCATTTATCTTGTAACTTGCTTAAAAAGTCTGTAGTCCATTGCTATAATATTTGTCTAAAGATGCTCTTGCTGCTGAGACTATTGTAGGAAGGGAAGACTCTGTACCCTGTAGTGTGTTTGATCGGAGATGCTGATGTTTTATTCACCCCCATCCTTTCTTCTTGAGTTTTGTGTTCCATCTGTGCAAATAACCCTGTGAATTGGGAATAAAATGTACAAGTTTTGACTATAACTTGAGAGCACCTTCTGACTTAATTAATCCAGCTGTAGTGTGTGGGAGACAGAGCCCCAAGCTGCTTCCCAGCCCCACCAGTTTTGGTTTTGTCAGGAATGTTAATTAGTGTTAATTCTCCAGCCCTGTGTTCCCTAACCACTGGAAGGCATGAAGGAGAAGGCTGCAGTTAAAGAAAGCTCCCTTGAGAAGGGAACTGCCAAAATGAGGTCATCCCACTTTTCCATTTCCATCTGAAAACAAAAAGATGCTTTTAGGGGGTAAAAAAAAAATTTTTATTTAAATGTTTTGTTTCCAATTTGTACACACATCATCAGTAATTGACAATTTGAAGTGGAGAACAGATTATTAACTGGGATATAGCTCAGACTCTGGTGAAGGTCCAGGTCACAACACAAGTTTAGAGACTGCCAATTCCATGTGATTTGGAGCAATAGTTTTGTAAACATTCAGATCAGCTGCCACTGCATTTGGAATGTACAGAAAGACACCCAAACATTTCACAATCTGCAAAAGGCCTGTTCAAATTAAAGCACTTTTTTTTTTTTAAGTAATCCTTGTATTTTGGAAGAACTGTGGCTGCTCCTGTTGTCACCCTCCAGCAGGATCAGCCAGAGGGTGACAGCACAGGACCCACCTGCCCTGGCCCTCTGCTGAGGGTGTTTGGTGAAGATTGGGAGAAAATTATCTTTTACAGAGCATTGATGCATTTCAGGAACACAGAACTATTACAATCCTTCAGTTTTATCAAGCATCTGAGCCCAGGCATTTGCATTTCTTGTGAAACACTTGATTTGGAACATTTCAGTGTTTTTTCATCACTGAACACACACCTCTCCTACACATCCACAACAGGAGGATCTGAGATTCCAGCAGCATTTTTTTTTAAATTTTTTTTCTTTAATAAAAAAAAATCTAAATAAGCCTTTTTTGCACTGATTTTACTTAAAAAAAATAGATAAGAACCAAATACAATGTGCATATTCATTGCATGTGAAGTGTAAGGGCACAGCCACAAATGTCTTTTTTAAAATTTTTTTTAAACAAAATATTTTTTTAAACCAGGCCACGTACTCAACATGGTCATCTTACATTCAGCAGTTTTGTACTAAAAATACTTCTGTGCAGGAAAGCCCAGCAGAAATTTACATATGCTACAATGTTTTACATGTATTTACATGGCTCTGTCTTCCCCGTGAGAACATCTAACACCTGCCCCAAACAATTGTTACAGGGGAACCAATTTAAGACCAAACTAATTAACTACTCCAACTTTTTTTTATAAAAACTGATACAAAAATGTGGTTTAGAACTCCTCAGTGCAGTGGGCACACAAAGGATTTGGGGGAGCTTTTTTGGCAGTCACCTGGCAACGCAAGCTCTTTAGTTGGCACTCATGGAGATTCCTGGGAAGCACAGCTGGATCTGCCTGAGGAGTTCTTCCACACCCTTCCAGAACATTCCAGATGGGAGCCAAGGGCTTGAAACGCTCACCCACCACTGCAGGAGTGCAACTAAAGCTCATAGGGACAGGGAAGAGAATCAGCTGTGCCTCCCCGTGTGCCCAGGTGGAGGTTTCTGCTCTGCAGAGTGTTTAGCAAATCTCACACCAGTCTGAAAAGCAGCAAATAACCTGACTAAAGTTTTCAGTGCGTTTTTAGTTTCAGTTCATGCTGCATTAAGTTAGGTAAAAGGTGGTTTTCTAACAACTCCAAGCCTCAAGTCCAATTTTGGCACACAGTCATTCTTAAATACAGTAAATGGTGACTGCTCAGGATTTGATTGATTTTCAAGAAAATATCTATTTCACAGTGAGGTGAACACAGCACTGAACTTTTGAGGTAAAAGATGAGGGGAATGTAAACTTTCACCCCTCTCCAAGTGACTAACTACATGCAGCAAGAACACCTGGTCCTGGCACACCTGGAGTTTGGAATAAAAATGCTCAAATCTGAAACCCTGACGTCAAAATCACTTCTGAAAATCACACAAGTTACACCTCAAGCCTGGACTTTCAGTAAGGTTTTGAGCTGAAATGTCATTATTTCTTTATCAGAAGGTTTAAAAGAAACAGGTACCCAGTGGCTTGGTGGCTTAGGCAGAACACTTGGGGAGGGTGGCTCACTGAACTTGGCTCCAGCATAGTTCTGGTTGCTCTGAGGGGTGAACAACAGGTTGTGATTGGACAGAGCAGGATTCCAGCTGGGATTCTTGGGGAAGTGAACGTTGTTCTTCCCCCCTTTCTGCATGGCCTGCCATGCACCAGGAGAGGAGCTGCAGCCGTGGCCTCTTTCCTTCTTCACGTAGGTTTTTATCTGAGAATTTGGGTCTTTGCTCTTCTGCCTGTTTTTAAGTTGTTGATGGTTCTTGGTGGTATTTCTAGACTGGGGAACAGGAATGTTGTATCTTTCTCCACCACCCATCTTCAACTTAAATGTCACCTGTAAAAACAAGTCAGGTTAAGTCTTTATTACTCAGTGAATGTTTAGATTTTAAGCAAAGCGACAAAAGTCAGCCTAACCAAAACTCACTCTAAACACACTTCTCTACTCAGAAAAGGTCTAACTGGAGAAATGGGACTGACAAAACCTTGCTCAGAAAACGCATAGCCAGATTTAATCAGTCAATACTGAGTGCTGGAGACATTTAAATTTAGCCTGTTAACAACTAGAGATTGGGCAAAGTTTGCACTGATAAAGCCACTCCCCAGACTTCCTGGTAGGTTTGAGAATTGCTCTGATAAAATGAACTGAAAAGCACCTCTGTGGAGCAGATTTCATGCAATCCCCAAAGCCTAGCCCAGACTCCAGCACAGCATAGTCAGCATTTCCCTGCTGGCTCTCCTGCAAAGTTTATTTTCCCTCTCCCACCTGCATTTACCTCTCAGTGGTCTTCTCTGATTCCACACTCTCCAACTCTTGCCCCCTTTCTTGCTTCCAAGCCTGAAAGAAGAGGTGATGCCTTGTGCTGGACTCCTTCCTTTGTCTGGGAATAGAAGTTTTCATGGGCTGATCTGCTGTCTTCAGCCAGGGAGCCGAGCCCAACATCAGATTCTCGGCACAGAAGCTCCAAGGGAGAAGTCCTACTGCAGAAACGAGAAACGAGTTTCAATTCAGATTATGGAAACAACTGTTTCACTTTGGGGTGGGAGAAAAGGGCAAGCGGAAATAATTCAGAGTCAGCTGCTTCTGTTCGTAGGGTAAAGATGAGAACATGCTACACGCAAAACCCCACCCAGAAAGACACATCTTTATTTTTCTCTACTTACATAAAGTTCACCGCCATACTTAGCATATCCCAAGTAATAACATTTTTTGCTCATGCTCTGTCTTACAAAGCATTTTAGCAGACAATCAAGAACTTTGTCCCTTTCGTTGCAGCAAAGGAAAAGTAAAGTACAACAGAAAATACTTTGGGAATTGGGATCAATACAGGAGCTGCCCAGTGTCCAAACCCTTCCCCAGCCATCATAGAGCTCAATTTGTCATGTCAGCTGTTTCTTTAACCTTCGTTAGCCAAGTCATTCCTTAATAACTCTTACACTAATTTCCTGTTTTGCTCATGGCTTGTCTTGTCCTGGCATCCTAAGATTTTAATCTTGACGCCCTCGAGTCTGTTCAGCTCCTGTCACTCTCCGAAGTCAGCAGCCCCCTACCCATCCCTCCCAGAGCTCCAGAGGAGCCGCCCATCTCCATTTCCAGCTTCCGCCTCGTTTGGCCCGAAACCAAGGGCCGAGATAACGTCACCAGCCCCGGCCCGGCTGCCCTCTGCTCCCGCCGGCCGCAGCTTCTTCGCCTCCGAGCTCTGTCCCTTCTCTCAGCTCCACCCGGGGGAGCCGGGACCGCCCGTCCCCCCTTCCCCAACAACGGAGCACAACATGGCGGCGGCCGCGCCCGGCCCTTCCTGCGCCGCTCCGCCCTTACCGACTTCTGTCCGCTCCGCTCGCCCACAAGCACGGACACACACGCGGCCCTCCGGGAACCGACCCCGCGCTGCTCCGCCGTCACTGTCCGACCCCCGCCCCCCGAGCTCGCTCCGCTCCGCTCCGCACCGCCCCTCGCTCTCCCTCACAAAATGGCGGCGGCGTCCTGCTCCGTTTAACACCCTCTCCCTCCTCCCCCCTCCGCGGGGCCGCGCGGCCGCAGCCAATGGGAGCGCGCCGCTCGCCGGCTCCGCCAATGGGAGCCAAGCCCCGCCTGTTGCCAGGGCAGAGCGGCGGCGGCGCGCGGGCGGGCGGGGCCGCCATTTGAATCCCCTCACGGAGGGCAGCGCGGGAGCGGCCGCCGCTCTTTGTCCCGCCCGGGCCGGCCCCGCCGCTCTTTGTCCCGCCCGGGCCGGCCCCGCCGCCGGGCACCGCCCGCCGGCCCCCCTGGCCCCTCTCCACAGCCCCCCAACCCCGCCCCCCCCGCGAATTAGCACAACAAACATCGTAGGGACCGCCCCCGCCAGCTGCTGCTGCTGGGGGCTTCAAAGAGGTGAAAAAAAAAATAAATAAAAAAAAGGAGAACCGCACAAAACAACCGGCTGTGCGAGCGAGAGAAGGGATTCAGCGAACAAAGAGTAAAATCCAGCCCCCCGGAGATGGCCGCAGCGCTGTGATGTCAAATGGACGCTCTCGGGTTTGTTGAACCCATTCCCCACCCTGCCTTTAGTAAAACTATTTAATGTTTAAATTTAAAGTATTGAGAACGACATAGAGGGATGTTTCTGGTCAGAAGACAAGGAAAAGATTCCCCAGGTTTAAAACAGCGCTGTGGGTATGCAGACCCCCCTGGCAGTGGCTGCAGTTTGTGTTTACATTCACATTCTCTTATTTTGTCTCAAAGGATCATTTTGAAGGAAAAAAACCCACAAGATTTGGCCTTTACCATGTATAGGATGATTAAAAATCCGGTATACATAAGAAATTTGCCCATGTGGGAGGGTTCCCTGCCCACCACTGAGAGGCCAGTCTAACAGTGAACACCACATTAAAGGCTTAAAAAAGGAAGTTTCAAAGAAAATGAAAAAGAACAAGTTTAGTTCCAACCCCACCAAGTCGGGGCAGTACTTAAAAACAACAGATGAACATTAAGAGTTTTTATTTTGAAGGACAGACCCTGGTTCTGCTGAGTTACCATGCATTTTTAGCTACAGGAGGAAAAATAATCCTGCTTTTCCCCTAAAACAAAACTGATTCCTTGCTGACCTGATGTTACAGGGCTGTGACCCAACCCAGGACAAGGTAAAGATTCTAAAAAGAAGTTTGTATTCGTCATATTCAAGTTATTTAAAAAGCCAGCATATATTTTAATACACAAGATGTGTTGACGTACCCAAGCCCAGACCTTTGTTCCTGTTCTTTATTGTATGTAAGCACAAAGCCAGCTGAAGTTAATTTATTTTCCTCCCTTTGCTTTGGATTTCTTGGCACAATGTAATGGCTGAGGTCCTTATAGCAGCTTTTTTTGTCTTTAGATGGAAGACAACAGTATCTGCTGTAAGCCTGGAAATTCCACTCATTAATTAACAACTCTCCTACAATGCACATCAGCAGATTTCTGCTTTGTTTCTATCTCTAGTGTGTTTATTTCTGCTAAAACACAATCTCACCCCTGCGTGTGGATGGATGTTCTCAAGCCAGGACATGTCAGTGGGATTAAGAAACAGCATTTTGCAGGCTGCAAATGTTCTGCTCTCTCATCTGGGGAGCACAACAGCGTGTACTTTTCAGTTCAGAACAAGGATTACACAAGGTCTGGCTGTTTGTCCTGAGTATCATTGAGATAATTAAAGAAACAGCTTGTCTTTCAGAGCTGGTTTTGGGGTCAGGCTGACACATTTTGCCTGGGGGAGCAGGAAATGTCAGTGATAAGCCATTCCTGTATTTGTGCAGAAACTGTTCCACTGAAACAAATTGAGTCATTTGGAGGCTGAGCAGGAACACTGAGGGTATTTTTTAAATCAAAGGGACAAATACCCCAAACACCACAAAGTCCATCTTGCAAAGTTCTGAGTTTCACCCTTCAGCGGTTAGAGCCCTGGGCTGGTTTCCTCCCCTGCAGTGGAAGGCAAGGAAATGTTCCCAGAGCTGTGGAAACCACAACACACAGAAGCACTCGAGTTCCTGCCACGTCCTAAAGACACAGCACAGGCTCAGTCCTGAGGTTCTGTCTCAATCCTTTATCATCTCCACCCGAGATTCCTTCAACAGGAGCAACTTCACTCCTTCAGAAGCTGATTTTAAACCCTCTTCTGGATGTAACAGTTGTGACTCCTAAAGCATGTGACGCTACATCGACCTCAGGTACTCATGGGCAGACTGGGATATTTTAGCTGCCTCCAGGATCACGCTGTGATGTCCTGCGGCCCTGCAGGTGCTACAGACCCAGTTCCAGAGGCAGAGCCCTCAAACACGGTGCTTCCACACCCACCCTGCTGTGCCACGTGGTGACACAGACTCGGTGACCTCTACTACACCCTCTCATAAGCTGTACACAGCACAGACAGGAGTTCTCTATTGTGCAAGTGTCTGCTCTGTCTGGATTATTCCACTTCCTCCAGGTAGTCCAAAGATGTCTGTAATAAATCCCAGCTTCCCTCGTGTTCCCAGGGAGCTGAGTTATCCAAATCCTCCTCAGCTCCCCACCACACTTCTGCCGCCACGGTGACAGCACCTCAAGGATTTCCCCAGCCACCTTTATTCTTCTCTCAGCACCTCCACTCCCTCTCACAGCAACCATTAATCCAGCACAGGGAAGCAGCTCCATCTGTGCTGGCACTGCCACAGCCAGCAAGTCCCAGTGAAGACAAAGCCTCCAGAGCTTCACTAGCCCCAAATTAAGATGCTCCCAGCTGTGGCTGAGATGGATCTCAGCACACACGTACTCCTGCCCGAGTGTTTCGGTGGAGCTGCTGAGCGTGGATGCTGCAGGAAGTCTGCAGCACGGATGACTCATTTGTTAAATCAGTAGTGAACCATTGCCCCAGTTTTATTTCACAGTGACGAGTTTCCGCAGTGGGTGACTTTCAGTAAACCCAAGATGTTTACTTTTAGTGGCTCCAAGAGTCCCATGACACACTTGAAACTCATGAGACGTTTCCACCTAAGCCAAACATTAACCAGATTGTTAATCTAAGTCTCCTCATGAGGAAAACGTGCATGTTGTCTTTTAAAATCTGCATGAAAGCACTGGGTATACAGTAATGTTTAGAATATCCTTTATTCTGCCTGGCAGAGGACCCGTGTTCATTAAATAAAGCTCAGGATATTCACAGCAGCGAGCTACAGGAACTGAGCAGACATTTGAACCTCTGCAGGGTAAATAGAGAAGAGGCTCAAGAACCCAAACAATGTGCTACAACTACACACTTTAATCGCTTAAATCTCCTTATAAGTATATTGATGTAAGCTTTAGGCATAAATTAATTTGATGTCCACCAGCACCTGAGTTACGCCTGAGGGAACACGAGTTCCCTCCTCGCCACTGCTGGAGCTCGTGAGTGTGAGGTCACATCCAGCACTGCACTGTGCATTGGTGTGTGGGGTGTGCACAGCACCCAGCAAACTGCACTAGGAGTGCACTAGTCCAGCTGACAGAGCAGTTAGTCAAACCCTGAGCCCGGGGGGTTTAAAGGGTTTGTGCTGAAGCAGCTTTGTCACAGCTGACAGCTTTTCCCACTCTGGAAAGCAAACACATCCAGGCACGACTCCTGAGACACACCCTGTTTTCTGCCTCAACAGCTCCCCGTTGGAACCCACACCGGCTCTGAGTCACAGAGCTCTGCAGAAACCTTCAGCCCCTGTAAATCAGTGTGCCTGGTTCAGGTCCTGTCAGCAGGGAAAACAGTTTTACCTGAAGGCTCCTCCCTCCACAAGAGCAGCAGAGGTGTTTGTGCTGCAGGCCAGGGCACAGGAGAATCCCTCAGACAAGCCCTGCTTGCTCTCAGGAGCTGTGCTAGACACGGCAGTAAATCTGAGGGCTTTTTCTGAGCTTTTTCTCTAGGAGTGCAGTAGAGAGTCACTCACCGTGGCTCTCTGAGTCACACTTCGTCAAGGTGAGCAGCGCCCGACCTTCAGCCCCATCTGCACCACCCAGTTTTCAAATTGACCCCCAGCAAACACTGCAGTCAGAGGAAGAGGAGCAAATCCCATCCTCCCACAGAGCACAGGCACCCTTCCAGCAGGGGCTGGTGTCTGAGTGTCCCATGCTCTGTGTCCTAGCACAGCCCCAGGGATCTTCACTCTGCTCTGGAGACAGAAACTCCTGCCCCGCTGAGCAGTGCCAGGCTCACAGTCCCTTTCCCCAGCACCTGCACAGCATTGCTTCCATCCTGGGTATGGGGATGTTCCCAAAGCAGGGTTATTCCAGCAAAAAAACCTTTACATTACAGGAATCAGCTCTGATAGTTTTCTTTTAGTCTGGCAGGACAATTTTTGCTATAAATCAGAGTCAAAAGCTTCTAACTCTGCTGCTGTAATAATATTTCTTTCCTATGACATGCATTCCTGTGGCACAACAGTTCTCCCTGCAGACAGAGGAAACTTGGGTCCATGTTCCACAGGATGCTGCAGGATGTGAAGCTGTGTCAGGGCAGGGAATAATTTGGGGCTGGGTACTGCTGTTGGAACTCAGGACCAGCATTAAGAATCTTTCTGTTTCTCACCTGCTCTTTACAACCTTGTACTTCCTCCTGCAAATTTCTCAGTTCCGAACGGGAATGGAAGAATTGTTTCGTTGAGACAGAGCTGACAACCCGTCATCTCCTGTTCTTACACCACAACCCCTGATGCCTCTCATCGTTATTGCTGTTTCCAGATGACCTCCCAGCCCCGGGAGGGTTGGGCAGGTCCCTGCAGAGCCAGGGAACCTCCTTGTCCCGGCCGGGGGCCGGGAGGAAGCGCTGAGTTCCCAGCTCTGCTTCCTTCTCAAGCTTTCCCCGGCCGCTGTCCGGGTTTCCCTGGAGAGGGCAGCCGAGCGCCGCTGAGCTCCGGCGGCTGCTGCGCCACCCCCGAGCCGCACACGTTGCCCAAGGGGAAGGAGGCAAAGCGGCGTTTGGAGAGGACAGGGTGATGGACAGGATTGGCTCGTGATGCCACCGAATGAAGGAACTGGGATACCAGCAGGAGGGAAAGTTGAGTTCCCAGCTGGAGAACCGAGTTTCTGGTGCTGGGGTAGGGCTGTGGGGTGGCTCTGTGGGTGGCAGAGCGAGGTAAGGAGCATCCAAGGGCTAAGGATAATGTCTTTGTTTCACCTCCAAGGTTCCCCACTGCACCCTTTATGGTCTACATCCAACCACAATGCGTCCTTTGGGATTTGGGGCCAGCTTTGCCTGTCCCCACTGACCGGTGATATTTTCCCCGGTGTCACCCGGCAGGGAAAGCTGTCCCTGCTTTCCAGCGGCACCAGCACAACCCAGCCCCCGGCAGCCGCTGCCCAGCCGAGGGGGAAGTGGTTACTGGAGGACCACAGCCTCTGCAGCCCCGGGTCCTTCCTGACCACACGGAGTGTGTAGCTGAATACCTTAAGGCATTTTCCTTCCACTTGAAGAGAGAAAATCACCTCGTTCTTCTGGCATGAGCTGACTGTGTACAGAGAAATTCAGGGGCACAGGTGAGGTTTGTGCTGCTCATGGAGCTGCAGGCACAGACAGATTTCTGAGCTTGTCCTTAGACCCACACACAACCAGGTACATCCACATTTTTCCATATCTGCCTCCTAGCTTCTTTCCTCCCCATACTTTCCCATGTTCCTAGAGAAATCAGGAGGAGAACCTCAATGTCTCTTACCTCCAACTCTGCCATTACATGGAGAAATGAGAGAGACTGGGAGGATTATTTCAGAGAGCCAGAGGGTTTGGGTGGTTGTAGATGTGGCACGAGCAGGCAGCAGAACACAACACCCAGAGGAGGAGGGAGGAAGGAAAGAAAACCCGACACACATTCTCCAAAAGAATGTGACAGAGAGCAAGGAAGCAGAGGAAGGATTCACACTGATGGATTTCCAACCCAGGGGAATAAACCAGAATGGTTCAACAAGCCCAGATGAAACCAGAAGTGCCGTGAGAGGAGAGGGAAGCAGGCACTGTCTCCAGCTGCAGCAGCTGCCCTGAGAGCCGGAGCGATGGGAAGCCCCGGAGCATCTGTGGGGAGGTGAGTGGTTTGTGTTTGCTGACCCACAGCATCCTGCAGCCCTGGGCCCTTTTTCACACTGGAGCACATCACCCCGAGAGCCCTCGGTGCTGCCATGCACAGGGCAGGCTGGGGAGACTCTGCTGCATCGGGAGATTCCCGGGATTCACTGTCAGCTATTTGGGATAAACTGCAAGGCAATGTGCAACAGAGGGTGGGAAATTGGTTTTTAGGATGGATTCTTTCTTAAGGAGAAGGTGAAAGGTAAGTGCTTCATAGGAGGCTGTGGGTTAACTCTTTACAGCTGATTTTAAGAGTTGTTAATGTTGGATCAGTTCATCAGGAACTGGAGTGACAGGACAAGGGGGAACGGGTTCCAAGAAATTCCCCCCTGTGAGCGTGGGGAGGCCCTGGCACAGGCTGCCCCATCCCTGGAAGTGTCCAAGGCCAGGCTGGATGGGGTTTGAAGCAACCTGGGACAGTGAAAGGATGGGCTTTAAGGTCCCTTCCAACCCAAAGCATTCTTTGATTCTCTGTTACAGGTATTTCCAAATGCCTCACAGGGATGTGATGCTGAGTTCGGTGTTTATGATGGTTTTGGTGCAGTGACAACAGCTCTGGCTTGCCCTGCTTTGTACCCAAACTGGCACTTGCAGCTGCTCTGCACCCACCCTGTCCTGGGTTTCACTGCCCCGCGGGCAGTCACACACAGGCAGAGCTGGATTAATAATAAATTATCAAATAATCTTCAGTGTGACATTTGAGGCAGACAGATCTTACGTCAGGGAGGGAATTCCACTTGGTGTCATTGAATGTAGTCAGCAGGACAAACCAAGGTTTACAGCTAATTCCAAAATAATGGAAAAACTTCTGCAACTAAACCAGGAAATCACATATAAACTAAAATGTTTGTAAAGCAAAAGATACTTTGCTTCTTCAGCAAGTGAAATTTGCAAGCATTAGTGACAATTTTTTGCATAAATCACCACACTTGTTCCTAGTAGGTGATCATTTAAGACATTTTATGATATTGTAAAGCTCAAAACTCAGATATTCTGAACAAGAAATATTCAAGAGCAGTGCTTTCTGAGTGCTGCAGGCACAATGCACTGCTGATTGCAGCAGGAAAATTTAATTTTACATTATCTAAGCAACTGGTACATAACTTTTTAATCAGCAGGGTGCTGTGATGGCTCTGTGAAGGCAGAACCCATCCCATGTGAAGCAGGAACGGTGCTGCTGCGTGCGAGGCACTGAGAAGGAAAAGGACTTCTTCATTTGTAAATTTAATTTCCCCCAAAGCCAGTTAGAGCTATTAGGATGAGTGGGCCAGCAGCAGATCTGATGGGAGGGGAGGTTTCTCTGCTGCCCTGGGCACTGTGCAGTCATTGAGGCTGTATCAGGAATATGTAGCATTCCCAATTATCTTATCTGGGTTCTATTCCTAATAACTCACTCCTTGTTCATTCACTGGTGTTTGCTGGGGCTCTGCTCTTGTTGCTGGGGGGTTCCCTATTTCAAGGACACGTTATTTTGGCAAAATATTCCTTACCCTGGGCCTTCCTGCTGGCAGGAGATGCCGTGCTGTGATCACAGAGTTCATCCTGTGCAGAAGCCCAGGGAATCTCAGCTCAGCTGCTGCACTTCCAGGGAACCAGCCCCTCTGTGCCACAGCCCTGGGGCTAAAGGAGGGCCAGGAGGCACTTGGCTCTTTCTTGCTGAGCTGTGCTGTCAGCCCATGGGGCTGGGACTCTGGGCTTGCCAGGCTGGATGCACAGCCATGCCTGGGGCTGGAATTCCCGAGGAGGTGGAGATGCTGCTCTTGGAAAGCGAGTTTCCACCCTGGAAGTAGGACCTGTCCCGTGGAGGATGCTGCAGGTCAGCTCTCCCCCAGGAACCAGGTATGGGCTGGCACTTTTCCCAGGAGCTAAGCCAGGCACGGGGCAGAGGCCATGGACAAACAAACCCAGGGACCCATCTGACAAGAGGAAAATGTCCCCTGGGCAGGAAAAACAGCTTTGGGGCCAAAAAAGCAAAAAAACAAGGGACCAGCAGTACAAGGAGAGGAGCTCTTGGCACTGCCCGTGTTTTCATGCTCATGCAGAAGAGACCTTTAGCTGGAGCATGAACCTTGTGCTTCCCTCATGGACACGAGCTGCAAGGAGGGTCTGGGGGAGCAGAGATCTGTCCTTGTCGTTCAGCCTGAGATAGAACACGTGGGAAAGGAAGACTGAGGCTGGCTGATTGCTGTGAGCCCAGCACAGGACTTTATCTGAGTTTTTTCACCTTAGTGGAGAGAGCTGGGCCAGGACAGGCAGCACAGGAGTTATTTTAACATTATAAACAGATTCTCTCCCCAAGCAGCATAACGTCAGGGATGGCATTTTGCTGCCTTCACTCCCTTGCCTGGTGTTCAGTGGTTTCCAGGCTCCAAAGGATGTTAGTTGGATATTGCACAACTGCAGCTTTGAGGATTTATGATGGTTCTGGGAATGCTGGCTTCAGGTAACAGATGCCAATGTGATGCTGGAGGCTGCTTAATGAAGAAATGTCTTGGTTTGGGTGCCGGGGAGGTTTGGAAACTTGAGGCAATTGCTGCTCCAGTGGTCCCTGGTGAGCCCTGCTATATGAGAAGTCCATCTGTCTGCTAAATCCATCTGTCTCCAGAGGAAGGGATGTTGTCAGGTTTAATAACAGCAGTTGGTAATTCCTGCTGCCTGTGTGGTGTTCCTGGGAAGGGCTGCAGGAAAGGAGAGTGCTGAGATCTGAGGGCAACATCCTGCTCCTGTTGTTACCCCATGCAAGAGCCTGATGTAAGAGGAGGGCAGCTTGCTGCAACTCTCAGCCACACGTCACCCCAAAGTCCAGGACTCCTCCAGCCTGGAATACCAAGAAATCCCAATCAGGATTGCCCTGCTCTGCCTGTAACCTGCACTGAACTCCCTGCAGCCACCAATGTCCCAGCCCTGACAGGCAGCAGGAATCAAATGTGGGGCTGGGGCTCTTCTCTGTCACCTCCTGGGCAGCCTCTCGAGCCATTGGGGGTATTTTGCAACTCCTCAAACACAGGAAGAGAGATGAGTGTCGGGGGAGATCAGTGGGGAAGGAAGTCCTCAGGCCAGTTACAAAACCCATGTTTTATAAACCCATCTCTGCTGAGATGTCACGGACAGAGGTCTGTTGGGCCGTGCTGGCTGTTGTCACCTCCAGCAGCAGCTGCATTTCACACAGCAGGCAGGGGAGCCACAGGTGGAGGGGTACAAGTGGCTGGAACCCACAGCCCTGCCCCTGCTCTGTGCCTGTCACACACCCTGGCCATGGCTCGTGTGTTTGGGACATTTCCTCTTTCACAAGAGAGCCCAGGACAGGAAGGGACAGTGACTTGTTTGTTCTGGGGGAAAGGGAACTCTGTCAGCTCAGTGCTCTCCTCCAGCAGAGGCAATTCATGATCCCACTGCCTGTATGAGGGATCCTGGAAGCTTTTGGGAAGGGGAGGTCCTGCTCCATGGGCTTGGGCACAGCATTTTGCTGTAATCCAGGCAGGTTTGGGATATCCCACAGCTGCCTCTTCACCTCCTCTCTAACCCAGTCCAGGATGACCTTTTTCCCTGAAATCCAAGGCTGTACAACGTGGTTTAAACACCAATGCAATCCACAGAAAGAGGGGGAGAAAATAACACCTGAAGGACAGGTTATGAAGATGAAGGGGGTTAAATGCATTGAGCTGCAGAACTGCAGAGAAAAACCCAGCTCTTGCTGCGGAGTGCACAGCATCTGCCCTGTGCAAAATCAGGCATTTCCCTCCATCACACCTCTGCTGATGCTCAAAGTACTGATAAAATTAACCTAATCCTGAGTATGGACAGGGGTTCTTAGGCTCAGGTGGTCTCATTCCTGCATGTCCCCATTTGTGTGTCCAAACTGTACTCTAATATCAATCTCTAATTAATCTCTACTAATATCTGTTAATCACTCTGACCATGGCACATGGAAGATGGATGGGGAAACACAACTGCAATGAGCTTTGTAAAGTTGCAATGGGCCAGCTTAAATATAAAACTAGTCTTGTTGTTTTATATGTTCAAGCAGCTTTGGTGAGGAGTAAATCCTTCAGAGTGCACTTTGTGTTCCCAGATGAGCTGCACTGAGTGCCTGGCAGGGCAATGTCTCCCACCCTCCTCCATCCAGCCATGTCCCAGGGCAGCTGCAGGGGGACAGGCTGTTCTGCAGGGCCTGTCTCTGCCAGTGGCTGTCCCCACTCAGTCCCTTCCAGTGCTGCTGGCCCTGAGCAGTGAACCCTGGAGGAGTGCTAAGAGCTGGCTCAGGATTTGTACAATTCTCAGCGTTGCTGCTTCCCTCTTGTGGCAAGGAACCAGCCTGGGAGACCCGGGTGGTACATCCAGGGTGCCCCTGGGCTGTGGGAAATAGGTCTCAGCCACACGACCAGTGGGACAAAGCCTGGGAAAAGCATGGAAGTTGGCTTCAGCATTTGGGCTGTGGACCTGAAAGCAGCTCTGTGTGGGCTGATTTCATTTAGCTTGCTTTCCTCTAAAGGGAAGGAAGTCTGGGTTAAATTTATTGCTTGTTAAGTTCTCTTCACCTCCACCTTTTTCAGAGCATCTGAAGAAATGAAGAAGGAAGCAGAAGGCTCTCTGTGAGCTCCAGCTCCAGGTAACCACCATGGATACTTGCAGGATACCTGCAAACACCTCCAAGTGCAGTGCGAACACCATGGAGTGCTTCATGGTGCTCAGCACGCAGGCACAGAAGATAAGCATTGGCATCCTGTGTGGCCTCTTTGGGACAATGTGTGTTTTTGAGAACTCCCTGGTGCTCTATGTGATTTTCTCATCCCCCAAGACCAGGAAGAAACCCTCCTACCTCTTCATCGGCAGCCTGGCCCTGGCTGACATCCTGGCCAGCATCATCTTTGTCTGCAGCTTCGTGAACTTCCACGTGTTCAACGAAGCTGGTTTCTCCAAGGAGGTGTTCCTGCTGCAGCTGGGAGGGGTGAACACGTCCTTCTCGGCCTCCCTCAGCAGCCTGCTGCTCACAGCCCTGGACCGCTACCTCTCCATCAGCCGGCCCTCGGAGTACAAGCTCCTGATGAGCAGGAGAAGAGCCTGGACAGCCCTGGCAGCGCTCTGGGTCACCTGTGCCACCATTGCCTGCCTGCCCCTGCTGGGCTGGAACTGCTGCGTGCTGGATTCCGCCTGCTCCGAGCTGTTCCCCTTTGTGGACATCAATTACCTGTCGAGCTGGATCTGCTTCGTCGTGGTCCTGCTGGGCTGCATCGTCTACGCCTACGCCCACGTGCTCTGGAGGGCTCGCCAGCACACAGCCTACATGGAGAAGCACCAGGCACAGGCAGGGAAGCAAAACAGCCGGATGAGGATGGACGTGATGCTGGCCAAGACCCTGGTCATGGTGCTGGCTGTGCTCATGCTCTGCTGGTCCCCCGTGCTCGTGCTGATGATCTACAGCATCTTCAGCAGGCTGAGCGATCACCTGCGCAAGGTGTTCGCCTTCTGCAGCACCCTCTGCCTGCTCAACTCCATGGTGAACCCCATCATTTACGCCCTGAGGAGCAAGGAGCTGTTCTCCTCCCTGAGGAGGGTGTTCTCCCGCTTCAGGAGGCAGCTGAAGGCCACTGAGGAGAGCCCAGAAGCAGAGAGCAGCCACAAGTCCTCCGTGATAGAGACCATCTGTGAGGGCACAAACGCCATGTAGGGAGGCACAGGTGGGATATCCACCCATTCAACCTGGAAGGAACAGTCTGGATCACTTTTTATTTTCTGTTCTGATGGGAGTTAAAGGATCAGCTGTGATGTGGAGACAACTCCTGCTGATGTCACCCTTCGATGCTGGGACATGAAGCGCACAGACTTTGCTCTCAGGCACAGGTTGGGATTGTTGGGGTGCCCTGTGCAGGGCCAGGACTGGATGATCCTTGGGTTGTCTCTTCCAGTTCAGGATATTCCATGATTCTGTGATAATCTCCTACCTGGGGAGGTTCAGGTTGGACATCAGCAGGAATTTCTTCATGGAAAAGATGGTCAGGCTTTGGAATGGACTGCCCAGAGAGATTTGGAGTCGCCATCCCTGCAGGTGTCACCTGGATGTGGCACTCAGTGCTCTGGGCTGGTGACAAAGTGGGGACTGGGCACAGCTTAGACTCGATGGTCTGGGAGGGCTTATCCAACCTCTCATTTCGGCTTAAGGACTTGGCCAGAGCTGGGGCAGACAGGACCTTGAAGGCAGCACATTTCTTCCAGCAGATTTTGGGAGAACTGACCGAACCACATGGGTGTTTGTTGGGTGTTATGTGACTAAACATATAAGCCATTTTCCAGGTTTTTCTTCCTTTTCTTTATTGGTGTACAAAGTTCTCCAGGTGACAAGGTTAAGCTTGATTGGGGTTGTTTTTTTTGCAAATTACGCAAAAGCAGCACTTTTAGCTGAATGGACAATGAAGTTGAACAAGGCCCTTCACCAGTGACCTGGAGCAGCTGAGCTCCTGCCAGCATCCAAAGGGATGAGCCTGCCTGGGGCATGGCCACGAGGCCCTTGCACTCTGCCCTCTGTCCCAGAAGCTGCACTGCCCAGGCTCCCCAGGGAATGGGCACGGCCCCAAGGCTGGCAGAGCTCCAGGAGCCTTTGGCCACCGCTCCAGGGGGATGCACGGGGTGGATGGGTTGGCGTTATTCCTTGATGTCCCTCCATTCGCGTTATTCCTCGATGTCCCTCCATTCCTCCTTGGGATATTCCCTGATGGTTGGGGTTATCCCTCCATCCATTCCTGGGATATTCCCGATGTTTGGGGCTATCCCCCCATCCCCGCCGTGCCCGCGGGCAGCCGCCGGGCCGCAGCCTCGAACCCGCGGCCCCGGGAGCCGCGGCGCTGTGACGTGACGCGGCCATGGCGGCGCTGGCGCTGCTCAGCGCGGCGGCCGCGCTGGGCCCGGGCCTGGCCGCGCCCCGCTACCGCCCGGACTGGGCCAGCCTGGACGCGCGGCCGCTGCCCGCCTGGTTCGACCGGGCCAAGGTGGGGGTGTTCGTGCACTGGGGGGTGTTCTCCGTGCCGGCCTGGGGCTCCGAGTGGTTCTGGTGGCACTGGCAGGGTCAGCACGATGCCGCCTACGAGCGCTTCGTGCGCCGCCGCTTCCCGCCCGGCACCACCTACGCGGAGTTCGCGCCTCGCTTCACCGCCCACGACTTCCAGCCGAGACAGTGGGCACGGCTCTTCCAGCGGGCCGGGGCCAGGTCAGCGCCGGGATGGCCGCAGCTGGGGTCCCCGAGGGGATGGGGGGTCCCTGAGGGGATGGATGGTGGGTTCAGAGTCCCTGAGGGGATGGAGGAGCCATTTCTGTGAGGGAATCTGTGAGGCACTGGAGGCCCCTGGTCGCAGAGCAGACAGAAGATCGTGTTTGGGAGTCCCAGAGGGAATGAGGGGAAGGTCTGGGGGTCCCTGAGGGGATGGAAAAGCTTGGGAAGCATATGGGGCTGTTCCCAAGATGATGCAGGGGTCTCTGAGGGGATGGAAGGGGAAAATCCGGGGATTCCTGGGGGACTGGGGGTCCCTGAACAGTGCTGGACATCCCTGAGGGGTCATGCCCAGGGTGCTGAGGTCTTACTCCTTGCTAAGTATTGACTGTTCATTTTTCCCAGCATTAAAATCCACTAAAATGCTCTCTTATTCTTGTACTTGCTTCAAAATCCAAAGGGTAGTGTCAGAGGGCTCCTCACAGCGTGGTTATCCAGTGCCTTGCTGTTATAGTGACTGGTTTGCAGTGGGGGTGAGAAACATCTCAGCTGTTCCTTTGCCATCCCAACTTTTTCTCTTCTCAGATACGTGGTCCTGACCACCAAGCACCACGAGGGCTTCACCAACTGGGGGTCACCAGTGTCCTGGAATTGGAATTCTGTGGATACAGGGCCCCACCGGGACCTGGTGGGAGAGCTGGGAGAAGCCCTCAGGGAGAGGTACGGCCCTGGCAGAGAGCTCTGCTTTGAGAGCAGTGAATCCTCCTGGCTCTGCTTGACAAACAGCAGAAAACCCCGAGCTCAGTGTGAAAAATGGAGTGCTTGCAAATGATGAAGTAATTTCATTTCCACTGCTACTGAAGCCTAACTCTTCCCTCTGTGTTCTGTCCTTCAGCAACCTCCGTTATGGGCTGTACCACTCGCTGATGGAGTGGTTTAACCCTCTCTACCTCGCTGACAAACAAAGTGACTTCAAGACCCAGAGCTTCGTTTTAAAGAAGACGATGCCAGAGCTTTATGACCTTGTTTTAAAGTAAGAGCCACAACCAGTTCAAAATCACCAGCATTTCCTGGTTTCAATTCTGTGGAGAAAGGTGCAAAGTGGGTGCAAAGAAGAGAAATGTTGATTTTTGCCAAGGAAAATTCTCTTTGCTAAGCAGTAATGATTTGTGGTAATTAGAAAAGGGGTTCACTTTTGACCTGTGGAAGGTCTAATCTGTAGAATAAGTCAGGGACAAAATTTTCCTGCAAAAGCAATTCCCTTTAATCCTGCCTTTGTGCAGGTTGGCTGGAGGTGGAACAAACTGTTCAGTATTTAGTAGAACAGAAAATTATTTTCAGTGTGAATTTGCATCCTTGCCTTGCTTCCCCTTGCTGACAAACATAAAAGGCTTAGGCCTGTTGCTCATGTCCCAGCTCAAGAATGTCCCTCATAATTGCCTTTGGGGTACCAAATTCTGGTTTTTTTGGAAGAACCTCACCCTCTCTTGAGCTGTGGATCAACACCTTGTTCTTTGCTGCCTCAAGAGCCTCCCTTAGAGCTTTGTGTGAAGCAGAAAATGAAGCAAAAATCTCCTGGTGATGCCAGGCAGTGGAAGGAGAAGCAGAATGATTCCACACTCAAGAAACACAGTGTGGCAGGAGCAGATAAGCCTTTTTGAAACATCATTTCTCTCCCTTAGATACAAACCAGACCTGATCTGGTCGGATGGGGACTGGGAAGCTCCGGATTCCTACTGGAATTCCACCTCCTTCCTTGCCTGGCTCTATAACGACAGCCCCGTCAAGGTACCGGTGCCTGCTGCCCCTCCTGGCACTGGGTGGGTGTGGAAGCTGTGGGATGTGTGCTCAAACCAGAAACCTCCTTGTCACTTGGCAAATGTCTTTTATTCTCTGACAAAAAGAGAACCTTGACTGTGCTGCTGTGGCAGCTCCACTGACCTTTGGTGGGTGCTTGTGGGAGGCTCAGGCCAGGAGCTTTGTTGCCTGAGCGAGCAGAGGGAGGGATTCAGCCTTCTCAGGAGGGTTTCCATTACACTGGGAGTTTTTAGGGGCTTCCTCAGGGGGGTGGCTGCCAGCTGGACAGCCCAGGAACAAAAGGATCTGTGCCCTGAGCTGGTTTTCTCTCCTCAGGACACCGTGGTTGTCAACGATCGCTGGGGCCGGGGCTGCTCCTGCCGCCACGGGGGTTTCTACAACTGTGCTGACAAGTACAGGCCAGGCACCCTGCCAGAGCACAAGTGGGAGATGTGCTCCTCCCTGGACAGGCTCTCCTGGGGCTACCGCAGCAACATGAGCCTGCCTGAGGTGATGGATGAAATGAGTATGATTGAGGTGAGAAACCTGAAATCGAAATAGCCTGGGGGAGGATTGCTGCGAGTTCCAATCTTCTGGAGTCGCTGATGAGGATAAAACACTGCAGTTCCTGTGTTGTCTGAGGTGAAGATAATGTTACCTTGCTTTATCTGCCACAGGAGCTGGTGCAGACTGTGAGTTTGGGTGGCAACTACCTCCTCAATGTGGGACCTACAAAAGAAGGGGTGATTGTCCCCATCTTCCAAGAAAGACTCCTGGCCCTGGGGAGGTGGCTGGACACCAATGGGGAGGCGATTTATGAATCCCAGCCTTGGAGGGTGCAGATGGAGAACACCACAGACACGGTCTGGTAAGGGCTCTGCTGCTCAGACCAGCTGAGCTGGTGTTTATTTCTTCTCTTTTCCTAAATTTGGAGTCAGGGGAAGTAGGTGACAGAAGGCAAGGCAGTTTTCTTGTGCTGTCTGGAAGGGTCAGGTTTGTGTCTGGTGCCCTTCACCTGCTGGACTCCTTCTCTCTCAGGTACACCTCCAAGGGACCAGTGGTCTTTGCCATCTTCCTGCTCTGGCCTCGGGACAGTGTCCTGCATCTGTCCTCGCCCATTCCATCCCCAGGCACGCAGGTAAGGCACTTAGCACACACTGGGAGCCCCTTCGGGGCATCTGTGGGCTGGGAGGGACCAGCCTGGGTTTGATTAGGGGCTGGGGCAGTGGGGAGGTGTTGCTGTGGGCTCCTTGCAGCACCCAGGCTGTTGCCCAGGCTTTGGCTCACGTGGAACGTGGGACAGGAGTTGGCAGGACAGGCTGATGGCTGCCAGGAAGATTCCTGTCCTGGGGTGTTTTGATCCTGTTGTTGCAGGGGAGGGAAGCAAACAGCCCCAGAACAGGAGTGGCTGTCCTGCAGCCCAGCTCCAGCCCGGGTGCAGGGCCCTGCTCCTGGCAGATGTCACCGTGACGCAAATGTTGCAGTGTCCTTTGCTCTGAACAAACAGGGGCAAAGCATCAGCAACAAACAAACCCCAAACAACAAACTGGAGCCTGCTGTTGCCTCAAAACACCCCCTGTGCCACGTGAGCCACAGCTGGGGACTGCAGGGTCTCTGGGCTGGGCAGAGGGGGCCTGAGCTCCAGCTGAGTGTCCCCTTCCTTCCCCTGCAGGTGACATTGCTGGGGTTTGCTGGCACTCTGGAGTGGCAGAAGCAGCCAGGGAAAGGGATGCTGATAACCCTGCCCTACATGCTCCCATCTCCTCTCCCTCCTCAGTCTGGCTGGGTGGTGAAGCTCGAGGGTGTGAAGTGATCCCTGTGGGGGGGACACAACATCTCCCACTGCCTCTCTTTTTGATTGAGACCAAGAGGGTTTTTATGTTTCACGTTGAATACATTATTTTTCACTTGAGAGAATCTCTCCTCCAGTCTCTGTTGCCTTGTGTTACTTTGGTGTTGGTTGTAACAGTTGTGATCAGCTGCTTCCATGATGAATAAATCTAATGGGAGCTTGCTGGAAGAGAGCTGGAAGAAATCATCTGTAAAAAACATTATACAGATCCATCAACAAACTTTTATTGATATTCTGCTGGAGACAGCTACAACAAAAGCTTTTGTTCTCAGTGAATTGAAGAGACTCCACTGTTGTGAAATGCACTTGTGACTTCTCCTTGCACTCCTGAACTTGGGAACTTCGAGTTCCAGTGAGAGCAGGGTTCCTGCGTGGATGTTGAGCTTCTTAAAAAGGGTCGAACAATGTGTGTGAGTGATGAAACTGCTCCCAGGAGCACGGCTTGTTTTGTTCCTGTCCCAGCAAAAGCTGCCAGGACCCTCGGAGCAGAGCCCCGGGGCTGTTACTGCAGTGACAAACACCCAGCGGCCGCGACTGCCAGGGTCCCGCTCGCAGGAGCGCCGCGCGGCTCCGCTGATGACGCCGTTACAAACAAAAACACGGGACAAACAGCGAGAACAGAGCCGTGGGCTCTTTACCTCCCAACCCCATGCCGCCGGTGACCCCTGGCGCGGAGCGGGGCCCGCCCCAAGACAAACAGTGCCCGTGTTTGCTCAGCGCGCCGGGCAGCGCCGAAGCCGCCGCTATAAGTGCGCGGCGGGCGCGCCGCCGGGCAGTGCCGCAGGGAAAGATGCCGCGCTGTGACACGGGCTCCGCGCCGCGGGACGGCGCCTGGGGACAGGTACGGGACGGCTGCGGCCGGCGAGAAGGGACAGAAGGGAGAGAAGGGAGAGAAAGGAGAGAAGGGAGAGAAGGGACACGAGGGACGGGACGGACGGGCCGGGCCCACGTGGGGAGCGCCCACGTGGCCGCCGGGGCCACGCCCACGGCACAGTCACGTGCTGGGGGTGTGCGCGGTCACGTGAG
>QUSF01000136.1:353458-407414 GCA_003676055.1 Chloebia gouldiae
GGGGAGCGGCACCGGGACAGGGCCCGGGGAGCGGCACCGGGACAGGGCCCGGGGAGCGGGGAGCGGCACCGGGACAGGGCGCGGGGGAGCGGCACCGGGACACGGCCCGGGGGAGCGGGGACGGCACCGGGGCTGTGGCCGGGGGAGCGGGGCTCGGCTGACTCCGCTCTCCGTGCCAGGTGAGCTCCGCTGCGGCGGCGAGCGGGGCGTACCCGAAGCGAGTGAAGGTGGTGGAGGTGGGACCCCGCGACGGGCTCCAGAACGAGAAGGTAGCGGCGGCTCCGGGCTCCCTGCGCCTCCCGGGGGCGTTCTCCAGCCAAATCCCCCAAACACCCCCTGTGCCCGCCAATGGGGCAGTTTTTCTTTAAATGCTGCTTTTTTGATGTCGAAAATTCACTTCTTTTTAATTTTTTTTTTCCAGTAGTGGAAGAGTTGATTGTGGAAATAGTAATAACAACTTTAGGTCATTTTTCTTTTTTTTTCTTCTCCTTAGAACCTTGTGCCCACCCCAGTGAAGATCAATTTAATCAACATGCTGTCAGAGACAGGGCTGCAGGTCATAGAGGCCACCAGCTTCGTGTCCCCCAAGTGGGTTCCTCAGGTCAGTGTCCGACAGGATTTGCAGGTCTAAAAGAACAGCAATCCAGTGGTTCTGCTTGCTCCCACACCGTTGTTGCTGGGCAAGGACCAGCAGAGGAGTTCAAAAATCCCAGAGCTGCCCTTTGGACCCTGGAAGGAGCAGAGGGACAGGCAGGTCACACACAAAGCTGTTTGTGCACGTTGGCCTGGCTGGGTGACCCTGGCCCCTCACAGGCTGCAGCTCTGTTTGCTTGCAGAGGCTCTGATCCCTGCACATTTCTGTTCCCTTCAGAAAAGGGAATTTCAGTGCTGGTTTTCTGGCAGAAGTGGCACATGTGGCCCTGACAGAGGTTTGTGGCTTGCTTTGCAGATGGCTGATCACACCGAGGTGATGCAGGGGATCAATAAATTCCCTGGGATCAGTTACCCTGTGCTGACTCCAAACCTCAGGGGCTTCCAGGCAGCGGTAAGGCCTGGGGAAACCTCAGTATCCTCTCTTTGCAATCCCACCTGATCCTTTGCTCCTGTGGCTTCACCCTTTTCAAGGCGAGCTCAGATGTGTCCTGGTGGTTTTGCTGCAGACTGAGCTGAGGGAAGGAGTGGGTTGTTTGGGGGGAAAATCCTTCTCTAAAATGAGAGAGCTGTAGTCAGAGATCACAGAGACATTGAGGTGGAGAAGAGCTCCAAGATCTTCAAGTCTAAATAAGAGAGGCAGATTTATTTAGGAACAGAGGAGCCTCTGTTGGGCTGTGGATCAACACCTTGTTCTGTAAAGGGAGGTGTTTTATGGGGCTGGTTTGAGACATCCCTACCAAGAGATGCCACTGAAGGCCTTGAATTAACTCTTGGCCCTGAAATCCTGGAGTTGCAGCTCTGTTTGTCACTTCCCTCACAAGACAAAATCACCTGGCTTTGATTTAAGAAGTGCTGGGGTAACCTGCTGATCTCAGGGGTCTTTTCCAGCCTCGGTGCTCCTGGGGTTGCAGTTTAGGATTTTTTATTTGCAGGTGGCAGCGGGGGCCAAAGAGGTGTCGATCTTTGGGGCAGCATCTGAGCTGTTCACCAGGAAAAACATCAACTGCTCCATCGAGGAGAGCCTGGAGAGGTTTGAAGAGGTCATGAGGGCAGCGAGGGAAGCCAGCATTCCTGTCAGGGGGTAAGGAGTTCCTGCTGGGATTCACCCACATTGCTTCTGGAATGATCCAGAACCAGTTTGGATCAGGTTTTCTTGGCAAACATCCCACATGGAAGTGCACAGATCACACCCCCTGCAGCCCTCTGGGCTCATCTTGGCCAACTTTACACCCATGGAAGAAGAAATTGGTGGAATCCTGTAACCTTTAGCCACTAGAATATAAAATTGATTCTCCAATCTTAAAGTCCTGACTGGTTTGTCCAGTAGAATCCCACGGCCCCTTTCCAGCTGACAGTTTGGGGTTTTTTTTTTGACCACAGATACGTTTCCTGTGTCCTTGGATGTCCCTATGAAGGGAAGATTTCTGCAGCTAAAGTTGCAGAGGTGAGTCAGTCACAAATACAACCAGGATTCCTGAGAGGGATTGGATTTATTTTTAGGGGTATGAAGTGAGGATGTGCCAGACCATTTAACCTAAGGGAATATCCAGTTTCTCAGAGACTGAATCCAACTGAAAATGGAGAACTGAGGGAGGTTGGGGCATCTGCAGGTTTTTAATCCCAGAGAGGAGTGTCCAGGGGGTGAAGGTGCAGCAGGAATCAGCCCTGGGAGGAGGGAAGGAGTGTCCAGGGGAGGAAGGTGCAGCAGGAATCAGCCCTGGGAGGAGGGAAGGAGTGTCCAGGGGAGGAAGGTGCAGCACTGGGGGGGAGGATGCCCTCTCAGTGCTGGCTCTGCAGGTCTCCAAGAAGATGTACTCCATGGGGTGCTACGAGATCTCCCTGGGGGACACCATCGGCGTGGGCACCCCGGGCAGCATGAGGGAGATGCTGGCCGTGGTGATGAAGGAGGTGCCCGTGGGGGCTCTGGCTGTGCACTGCCACGACACCTATGGCCAGGCCCTGGCCAACATCCTGGTGGCCCTGCAGGTAGGATTGCTGCCCTCGTGCCAGGGTTGGCTGGGGAGGACCTTAAAGCCCATCCTGTCCCACCCCCTGCCCGTGTCCTGCTGCCCTGGGCTGCTCCAAGCCCCATCCAGCCTGGCCTGGGACACTCCCAGGGCTGGGGCAGCCACACAGATGGAGCAGCTCTCCTTGGGGATTTTGGGATTCTTGGGAATTGCAGGTTTTGTGCTTCCAGAGCAGCTCCTGGTATTTGTTTGCAGATGGGGGTGAGCGTGGTGGACGCTTCCGTGGCCGGCCTGGGGGGGTGTCCCTATGCCCAGGGAGCCTCTGGCAACGTGGCCACAGAGGACTTGGTGTACATGCTCAACGGGCTGGGCATCCACACGGTGAGTGGCACCTCAGGGCCCTGCCCAGGCCTCAGCACAGGCCCGGGGAGGGGGCTGGGCTGACAGCACAGGGGGAATGGCTTCCCCTTGGCAGAGGGCAGCGTGAGATGGAAAAATATCCCCTGGGAGGGTGGGCAGGCCCTGGCACACGTGCCCAGAGGGGCTGTGGCTGCCCCTGCATCGCCCAAGGCCACTCTGGACGGGGTGTGGGGCACCCTGGGATGGTGGGAGATGTCCCTCAAGGCGTGTCCTGGGCCTTTCCCATGCAGGGGGTGGATCTCCAGAAGCTGATGGACACAGGCACCTTCATCTGCAATGCCCTGAACAGAAAAAGCAATTCCAAGGTGTCTCAGGCCTCCTGCAGACTGTGACACTGAGTGGGATTTCTCCTGGGATCAAGAAACCGAGGATCCAGCACTGCCTGGGATTCCTCTCTGACCTCCCGAGCTCCTTCCCACCTCAGCATTTGAGAGGAAGCTCCAAATCCACCAGAGTTAGGAAGAAATGAGAGAATATCCTGTTCCACTGTTCTCTATTGGACCTTGAGGCTGTCCCCACGTGCCTTGGAGAGGGGAGGACGTGCAGGGGCAGAGGAGAGCTCTGGGCAGAGCAGCAGCTCCTGCCTGCAGAGCCCAGGACAAGCTCAGCTCTGCACTTAGAGCATGGCTCCAGCTCAGGCTGTGCCTTCTCCCTTCCCTGCCCTCCACAAACAGCCACAGGCTGAGCCCAGACCTCCCCTGCTGCTGCCCTCAGGGATGTGCTGCTGCAATGTGTATCTGTTCTAAGATACTCAGCACACCGGGAGTGATAAACACATTATTTAATAGCCTAAACTATAAAAAATTTGATTCAGCTGAAGCAACAGAGGAGCTTTTGCTGCTGGTTTGGGTTCCAAGTGCCTCTTGTGGAAGCTCTTCATCATGGTGGGCTGGGGGCAGAGGAGTTCCTTCCACTCTGAGAGCTCCTCAGGTGCTCAAGTCCTTGGGACCTGCCCCCAGCTCTACTTTGTGAAGTAATTTATTGAACAGTTCACTTGTGAGACTGGGGAGGAGCACAGGAACTTTGTCCTTTCAGGGGGCAGGGCGGGCGTGAGGCTGCGTGTGCTCCTCTCCACATGACTTCAATAAACTGTAACAATTACCAAACCTGCGCTAATGAACGCTGCGGAAACGAGGCGGAATGGGGCAACAATTCGGGGTTTTGAGGCAAGAAATGGGGATTTTGGGGCAGTAAATCGATAATCGGGGTTTGGGCCTCCTCCCGCCCCCAGGGGGCGCTGCGGCAGGGGGCGCCCCGCGGTGGCCCCGCCCCCTCGCGCGCACCAATGGCCGCCGTCCCTCGCGGTGTTTTGTCCGCGCTGCCGCCCCGTAGCCCTGACACGTTTCCATGGAGGAGCCGCGCGCGTGGCGCCGGGGGGGGCGGGGCCAAGGCCCGGCCTTAAAGGGGCCGCGCCCCTGACGGGGCCGAGCGGGAGCGGCGGCAGCGGCGGGTGAGAGACCGGGAGGGAACCGGGGGGGAACGGGCGGAGGGACGGATGTGCTGCGCTGCCCTGCCCTGCCCTCCTTCCTTTGGCACGGACAGCCCAAAGCCCGCGGCTTGGGGCATCCCTGGGCTCCGGAGTAATTCCGGTCCCCGGTGCGTCCTGCCCCCGGGACCCCTCCGCTCCCTGCCGGCCCGGTCCCCGCTCCCCGGCTGAGCTCCCCGGCAGCTTTGGGTCCCCGCCCTCTCCCACCGGGCCCAGGTGCTGCTTCCCCCAGCCCCGGGCGGCTCCGGGGCTCGGGCCGGGTCCGCAGCTCCGGGAGGGAAATGTCCCGGTCCGGCTGCTCCCGGTGCTCCTGCCCCCTCCCCGGGCCGGAGCGTCCCGCGGGTATCGCTGCGGTCCCAGAGCCCTTCCTGCGGAGGGGCCGGCCGGGGAACACACGGAACGGCAGAAGGGCAGCGCTGGTACCCCCGCGGAGACCACCCCCATGAATTAATTAATGAATGAGCTAATTAACACTGCGAACCGCTGCCCTGAGGGATATGGGTGAACCCAGCAGCCGGGCTGGCTTTAACAGGAAAAACCAGGGCTCGTCTCCGGGATGTGGCACCTCCGTGTCCGGGAGGTGTGACCGGCGCTGCCCCGCCCGTTCCTCGGGCAGCACCGACCTGGCGGCCGCGGTGACGTGACCGGGGCCGTGCCCAGCCCGGGGCTGAGAGCTCCGGGGCTGGCGGGGGGCTCCGGGCCGTGCCCAGCCCGGGGCTCAGGGTCGTTCCCCCGCAGGGAGCCATGGCAGAGACCATCCTGGTGACGGGCGGCGCCGGCTACATCGGCAGCCACTGCGTGCTGGAGCTGCTGCAGGCGGGCTACGTGCCCGTGGTCATCGACAACTTCCACAACGCCATCCGAGGTACGGGGAGCCCCGGCCCGGCCCCGTCCCGGGCCCGGCTCCAGCGCTCCCTCGATGCCCTCCGTCCCCAGGCTCAGAGGAGCTCCCCGAGAGCCTCCGGCGGGTGCAGGAGATCGCGCAGCGGCCCCTGCTCTTCCAGGAGCTCGACATCACGGACGAGGCGGCGCTCCAGGAGCTCTTCAGGAAGGTGAGAGCAGCACCTCGGTGCCCGGGGTGGCTCCTGGGGTCCCTGGCAGGGGTGGGAGCCAGGGCAGCAGGGAGGAAACTCGGTGCCCCGCTCCTGCGGGCCGTGGAGCCCCCGGGCTGGTTGGCTGGAGCTCCTGGGGGAATCCTGGCCGGTTCCTGATGCCCAGCCCGTTCCCCCCTGCAGCACCGTTTCTCGGCCGTGATGCACTTTGCGGGGCTCAAGGCCGTGGGGGAGTCGGTGCAGAAGCCTCTGGAATATTACAGAGTGAACCTCACCGGGACCATCCGGCTGCTGGAGGTGAGAGGGGCCGGCAGTGATGCTGGGCTGCTCCCTGCCAACGCCCGTGGAGGGCTGGCACAGGGCACAGAGCGGGATCAGCGCTGGCCATTGCCCCTCCCAGACCATGAAGGCCCACGGCGTGAGGAACATCGTGTTCAGCAGCTCCGCCACCGTCTACGGGGACCCCAAGTACCTCCCCCTGGACGAGAAGCACCCGGTCGGGGGCTGCACCAACCCCTACGGCAAATCCAAGTTCTTCATCGAGGAGATGATCCGGGATCTGTGCAGAGCAGAGAGGGTGAGGAGCGGCCCCGCGGGGCTGGAGCCCAGCTGTGTCCCCAGGGGGTGACCGGGCAGCCCTGTCCGTGTGTCCCCAGGACTGGAACGCCGTCCTCCTGCGCTACTTCAACCCCATCGGCGCCCACGAGTCGGGGATGATCGGGGAGGATCCTCAGGGCATCCCCAACAACCTCATGCCCTACGTGGCTCAGGTAGAGCCCCCACAGCCCTTGGGGGTCACAGGGAGGGGACGCGGGGTGCTGGGGCTCCATGGGGCTGTCCCTCTGTGCAGGTGGCAGTGGGACGCCGGGAATTCCTGAGCGTCTTTGGGAACGACTACAAGACGGACGATGGAACGGGTGCGTCACGGGCCGGGGGAGTTTGGGATTGCCAAACCCCCGGCCCTGCCCTCACCTCCACATCCCCACAGGAGTCAGGGATTACATCCACGTCGTGGATCTGGCCAAGGGCCACATCGCTGCTCTGAAGAAGCTCAAGGAGAACTGTGGCTGCAAGGTACCAACCTCGGGGTGCTGCCAGCCCTGAGGGGGTGTGGGGGTCCCAGTGGGGGCTGAAGGGGTGCCTGGCCCTTCTGCCATTGATCCCTGTCCTTTATTCTCCTCCCAGATCTACAACCTGGGCACAGGCACCGGCTACTCCGTGCTGCAGATGGTCCGGGCCATGGAGAAAGCCTCGGGGAGGGAGGTGAGGGCAGAGCTGCAGGCTCACAGGCACAAGGCAGCTGGTCCCTGCTGCCCCAGCAGCCCTGGCCCTGTTCCCTCAGCCCCCTGGGAGCCCCCTGAGCCCACGGTGCTGCTCTCCCTGCAGATCAAGTACCGGATCACGGCCCGGCGGGAGGGGGACGTGGCCTCCTGCTACGCTGACCCTGCCCTGGCCGAGCGGGAGCTGGGCTGGAAAGCTGCCTTCGGCCTGGACAAGATGTGTAAGGGCATCCCCTTCCTGGCACAGCGGGCACTGCTGGCCCCCTGCCCTCCCTCACCTCCCTCCTCCCGTTCCAGGTGAGGACCTGTGGCGGTGGCAGCTGCAGAACCCCACGGGCTTCAGCAAGAACTGAGCTGTGGCGAGGGCTGGCCGGGCCCAGGGCTGCTCTGAGCCAGCCCTGCCTCCTTCCCCGAGGGCTGTCACCATCCTGGGAGGGCACTTCCAGCTCCCCCTCCTGCCTCTGGCACGGGGCAGGAAGGCTGGAGCATCCTCAGCCTCCCCCCTCCTCATCCCCATTCCCCCAGGTCTTTGCATCTCACAGAGCAGAACCACAACAAAGGGAGACCAAGGCAGGGCCTGGTGTGGCACCACGGGCATGGAACCCCTCGTGGGAATGCCCAGGGCTGCAGCCAGAGCTGGGGACACCTGGAACTCCTGGGATGGGAGCATGTGCTCCTGGGCCCTCCCTGTGCCCTGGGCATCCAGCACTGGGACATCTGAGCCCAAACTGCAGCAGAGCCCCTGCTCCCTCCTGACTCATGGGCTCAGGGGGAGCCCAAGACACCTCTGCCCCTGCCCTGGCACAGAGAAGGCTCCAGGAACCTCCCACGGGGACCCGTCACATTCCAAGGTTTCCTCCATCCCCCACTTTTCCCTACCCCCAGCATGGTTTTGGGGACCAAATCTCATCTCCCCCCTCTCCTGCTGAGCCGGAGCAGGCCCTGCCCAGGGCTGTGCCAGCCTGGCCTGGCTGCCCACAGCCCCCGCTGGCTGCCTGGTGTGGCCTCCTGTGGCAGCCACTCCCCAAACCCCGTTGCCAAAGGCTGCCCAGGAGCCAGCTCTGCCTCCTGTCCCACACTGCTCCTATTTATTCCTGGCAGCTCCCAGGGCAGGGATGACGCAGCCGGCCCCATGTGCTGTCGGCTGGATGAATAACTTATGCTCCTAAATTATGAATTGAGCCTTTGATTTGTTTTTAAAATAAACTTTCCTACTTTCTAAGTGGCAGCTTTGTTCTGCTTCCCCTCAGCCAGAGCTGCTGCCTCTAAAAGTGGCACCCTGGGGCCTCATGAAACCCTGTTCCCCCTAAAATCTCCCGTCCTGCCTGGCCAGGGATGACGCCAGCTCAGCTCCGGGATAAGTTGAGGATTTATTTCACTTTGATTCTCTGTGAAACGCACGCACACACACAAAAAAAACCCCAAACATGTACAAGGAAGACGAGAGAAGAAAAACAACAACCAAAAAAAAACCAAAAAAAACCCCAAAATAAAAACCCCAAAGCTGTATTGAGGAATGGAGAGAAGCCGTTCTCCCTCCCGGGTTCCCGGCACTGCTCGGGCAGGGAGCGAGCAGGAATGCTCTGCAGAGGGGCCCCACGGCGCCCCAGGGATGGTCCCGGGCCCCCCACCACACACGGTTCCAGTTCACAGTCACACAGGTCAGTCTGTCCATCACCAGCCCTTGGTACCCCCAGGGAGCTGCCATCCCACCCCTGCCAGCCCCTGGTACCCCCAGGGAGCTTCCATCCCACCCCTGCCAGCCCCTGGTACCCCAGGGAGCTGCCATCCCACCCCTGCCAGCCCCTGGTACCCCCAGGGAGCTGCCATCCCACCCCTGCCAGCCCCTGGTGGCCCCCAGCCAAGCCTGGGGCATGGGGGCACAGCAGCATTAAAACACAGCATAGAAGAGCCAGCAGGGCAGGGCAGAGCCCAGGGCAGGGCTGAGCTGGGCTGCCCCCCGTGCCAGCAGCAGCTCTGCTGCTTTCAGACTTCCTAAAAGGATGAAAACCTAAAAGCCCAAGCCAAGAGCCCAGCCGAGGTGGGCCCCACGATCCACTCTCCAGAGGGCGGTTATTGCTTTGCACAGCCCGGGCAGGAAGGGCAGGGCTGGAGCAGAACTGCTGGGGCTGAGCCCCCCCAGGGCAGGCAGGGGGAGCAGGGCCAGCCTGGGGCCAGGGGAATGTGGGGGTGTTTTAAAAGCCATGATCAGCCCTGGCTGGGGGCTCAGCCCGGGGGAAGAGGGGAGTGAGGGCAGAGCTGATCCACAGCCACTGCCCTGGGCCCTGTGAGAGGGGAGGGTCAGCCAGAAACCCCCCAGAGGAGACATTCGGCGCCCCGGCACGATGCCAGCAGTCGGGAGGGGACAAGCCACAGGTGAGGGACACTGGTGATTGTACATGAGGGGGACATGAGCCCCCAGTCCCGGGGAGCAGGGAGAGCCCCGGGAGCAGAGGGTGGGGCACAGCAGCAGCCGGGGCTCAGGTGCTGGTCAGATGATGGCTGGGAGCAAAGCTGTTTCTTCCAGCTGCTCCAGGAGCCAAACCCGGGGTCCAGGGCCCTCCCCGAGCAAGCCCAAGTCCAAAGGGAAGGACAAGTAGCAGCAAGAGAAGACATTGAAGACGGGGCCGGTGGCTCCGTGAGTGTAAACGAAGCTTTGGGGCTCCGAGGGTGCAGAGCTGGGCGGGGAGCGGGGGAGATGCCTCTGGGATGGAGATTGTAAAAGCAACAAGAGGAGGAGGAGCAGGAGGAAGGAGGTGATTATCTCAGGAGGGCAGAGCTGCCCCAGGCCGATGGCTGAGGGGAGTGTGCGTGTGTGACAGGCAGGGCCGTGCGTGCGGGAGGTGCGGGAGCTGCGCTGAGCCTCCCTGCCGGCCGCGGGCAGCCTTTGGCGGTGCCAGCCCAGGGCAGAGCCTGCCCCGGCGCCTGGAGGCGTCCGCAGGGGAGTCCCGGGTTCCTGAGCTCTGACTGAAAACCCGTGAGTCGCCTGAGCAGAGGCCAAGAGCGGCCACCGAGGGCAGAGCTCCGAGCCCCAGGGATGCCCCAGCCCCACCCCACTCCTCCCACCGCAGCCGGGCACGTCCCGCCCCTAATACTGGTACAAAAACCGCAAACGCGACAGGAGAAGCTCACCCGCGCCGTGCCAGCCCCGCGGGGGTCCGAGGGGACGGTGACCCTCCCCCGGGAACCGCTGGGAGCCAGAGCAGGAGAGAAAAGGCCACTGCCAGCCTCGCCGTAGGCAGCTCCGACGTGGGCGGCGGGAGAGCCGGGCGGCCCCGGCCGGAGGGGACGCGGTGCAGGGCGCGGGCACGGGTGGGTGTGGCGGGCGGCGCTGGGGGGGCCATGGCTTCCGTTCGCAGCGGGCGGGTCACAGGGACAGACGGGCGGCGCTGACCTCGGCACCCTCCCCTGCGACAGTCCCGAGGGGCTCGGCTCAGATCCGGGGCAGCAGCTTCTCGATGAACTCCTTCACCGCCATCATCTCCTGCGGGCAGCGCACGGCCCGTCACACCGGGGCTCCCCGCAGGCCGGGCTGAGCCCCGGCAATGCCGCTCCAGGCTCTGCAGCCTCCCGGAGCAAGTTGGGAACAAGCAGAGCTCGTGTGTTCCCTACCCTGCCTGACCTACAGTGCTGAGGCTGGTCCCAGAGATCCCAAAGGGAAGGGACCCACAAGGATCATCCAGCCCAGCGCTGCCCAGACCCCCAGCAATCCCACCCTGTGCATCCCTGGCAGTGCTGTCCAAACACTCCTGGAGCTCCGAGAGCCTTCAGGGCCCGTTCCCTGGGGAGCCTGGGCAGTGCCCAGCACTCCCTGGGGGAAGAACCTTTCCCTGAAATCCATCGCAGCCCTCCCCTGACACAGCTCCAGGCCATTCCCATGGGCCCATCAGGGCTGCCATGCCCTCCCTCCACGCCCAGCACTGACCTGAGGACAGGAACTGTGCATCACGCCGGGGTAGGTTTTGAACTGCACCTTGGCGGGGGTGACGACAGACTTGAGCTTCTCGGCAGTGAGGGCCCCGAAGCGCACGGGGATCATGGGATCCATCTCCCCGTGGCACTGCAGGATGGCGATGTCCTTGTTCACGCCGTTGTTCGCCGCCTGCCGCGAGGAGGGGACGCTCAGGGCAGGGGACACCGGTGGGGCAGGTTGCTCTGCGTCCCCAACACACACCCCAGCAGTTCCCCCCCTCATGAGGGAGAGCTGCAGTGGGAGAATGCCCACGCCAAGGGGGTACCTGTGGGAAGGCCTTGTGCAGCGGGAGCCAGCAGCTGAGCGCCACGATCCCGGCCAGCTGGTGCTGGCAGGTGAGAGCCGTGTACAGCGACAAGGCACCGCCCTGCAGGGGCAACATGGGGTCAGTGAGGATCCACGGGGGATGCAGGGACATCCTCAGGCCCAGCTCACACCCACCCAGCTCCCTGTGACAGGTGGAGCAGGAATTGGGGTCCCTCACCTGTGAGAAGCCCCCCAGGATGATGCGGTTGGGGGGGATCCCGTTCTTCATCTCGTGCTCAATGATTGCTTTAACTGGAATGAGATGGGAGAAATGGGTCAGTGGAAGGGGAAAAGGGCTGAAAAGCATCATCCCATGCTTCAGGGTGCACATCAGGGTGCCAGAGATCTCAGGGCAAAGGTTTGCTGGGATCACAGGACAGCAGGAACAAAGGAGAGGTGGAAGGAAGACACCTGCTGCAGTGACAGCGAGGGAGAGGCACACAGCAGCTCACTACCTCCCCCTCCCCTTACAGAGCTCCTTACTGTTTTCTGCAGCTTTCTTGATCCCAGCTTCATCCTCGGGTGCATCCGGAGTCAGTCCCATCAGGTCAAACCTGGGGGAAGCAGCAGGCTCAGCCAAAACCTCTCCTAGCACCACGAGTGTGGGGAGGCAGGAGCTGGGTGTGCTCTGCCCTTCCCTGGCCCCCACAGGGCAGTGGGTTTTGTCCCCCCATCCCTCTCACTCCCCAGAAGGGCCCCATCCAGCCCTGTCCCCCAAAGCACTGACCAGGAGGGCATGACCATCTTCATGTTGAGGGTCACCGGGATCCGGGGCCTGTGGAGGAACATTTTGGGTGGTTCAGCTCAAGTCTGAGAGGAGCAGGAAGACTGACACCTCTCCCCTTCCCGCTGAGCCCCCTCCTGCCTGACCAGGGGATGCACGGGGAGCTCCAGAGCCTTTGTATTTCTTTCCCTGCAGCTATCAGAGATAAACAAGACAGGAAGGGAAAGAAAAGAGCCTCTGGTGCTGCTCACCTCTGTGGGAAGAGCTCTGCCTGCAGCAGGAGCTGACCACGGCAGCAGAGCCAGCCTGGCTGGGCAGCCCTGCTGGGCTCAGGCCTCCCCCAGCAGCCTTGGCAGCCTCGGGACCCCCAAGAAGCCCCCTAAGAAGCCCCCCAAGGCAGCACTTACGCGTGAGGACAGATGTACTTCACGTAGGGGAGGCGGATGGAGGAGAGAGCATCAGCCCAGCTGTGCCTGGGGAGGGACAGGAGGAGATGAGCCCAAGGCTTGTCCCAGCCATTTTCCCAAGGCTGCTGCCCCCCAACCCCTCCCCTGAGTTTATTTTCCCCACCCCACCAGCCTGAATCCCCCGTGAATGCCCCTCCAGCACTGATCCCATCTGAGGGGAGCACACAAAGCCTCGAAGCTGCAGGCAGGGAGAACAGGGAGGAGGGAATGTCCTGGGGGATGTGGAGATCTCCTGGACAGGGTGGAGGGAATCTCCTGGACAGGGTGGAGGGAATCTCCCGGACAGGGAGGAGCCCTTTGTCACCACCATGGGACCTCCGAGGTGGCCTTGCACAGCAGAGATGCCCTCGTGTAAGCCCAGCCCAGCTGCCAGCCCTGCTGGAAAAGCTGCAGTGCTTATCAGCAATCCCCCAGCAATCCCCGAAGGCAGCACAAAATCCACCCGCGGGGGGTGGGGGGCTGCCAGGCTGCCAGGATCATAAATATTCAAGAGCAGACAGCTGCTGGCAGCAATTCCCTGCCATTCCCTGCCAGGCTGGTGCAGGAATGGCTGCAGACCCCAGCCCAAAGCCCCACACAAATCCTGGAGATGCCCCGAGGGAGAGCAGCAGCAAAAAGCTGAGATTTCATCTGGCAAACCACACATCCCAGCCAGAGCCAGCTCCAGGCACACTCACCCCGTGTCTCCAAGGCCATGTAGGAAAATGACCTGTCAAACAGAGGAGGAAGGGAATTAGCTGGTGTGAGTTGGAGGGGGCAGGGTTGGGCTGGGCTGGGCTGGCAGGGAGTTGACAAATGGACACTTAGTCACCAACTCCAAGACGCTCAGATGAGCTTGGAGCACGACGGATGGGTGGGTCGGGGATGTGGTGTCATCCTGCCACAGAGCTGCCACGGGCAGGTCCCAACTGCTCTGCACAGCAGAGGGACAAGGAGTGACAGATCATCCCACCAGGAGTGGCCCAGACCAAAGGCCCAGCCTGAATCCCAGAATGGGCTGGAAGGGATCTTAAAGCCCATCCAGCGCCACCCCTGCCATGGCAGGGACACCTCCCATTGTCCCAGCTGCTCCAAGCCCCATCCCACCTGGCCTTGGGAACTGCCAGGGATCCAGGGGCAGCCACTGCTGCTCTGGGAATCTGTGCCAGGGCTCATCACCCTCACAGGAAGGAATTCCTCCCCTGTATCACCAAGGACACACAAATCCACCTCCACAGGCTTTTCATCTCAGGCTCCAGCACCCCTTAAGGCTTGGGGAGCAGAGGGAAGGCAGCCTGCAGACCCCAGGGAAGGACAGAGGGGGGTTCTTTTGGGAGATTTGCTTTTAAAAGCTTAAACAGCCCAGTCAGCCCTAAGTCCCACTGCCTTGACAAGCTGAGCTCTCACACTGGAGCAAACAGCCCAGCGCAAGGAATTGCTGGAGCTCACGGAAGCAGCTCCCTGTTTTCCACGGGGAGCAGCAGGGAGCGAAGGAGGGAGGGAAGGAGCAGCCCTTACCGCGGCGGTCTCCCGCTCTGCCCCTGACACGGTGACAGCGTCGGCGAGGAGGGGGACAGACATGTTGTTACCACACATACACCGAGAGGGATCGACACTGGCACCTGCGGGACACAGCGGTGAGGCAGGAGAACAAACCTCAGCCCCCTTCAGCAGCTGCTTCACCCACAGGAGCAGCTCTCTGGGGGAAAACTGAAGGGCAGGTGAAGGCTTTGATGGGGGAACGCCCCACACTGTGGCCTGGCAGTGCTGGAGAGTCCAGCAGCCAACGCTCCCCGCGTGGCAGCGTGCGTGGGGTGCTGGAAGTGTTAAAATTAGCCTGGAAATTACACCTCAGAGCCAAAGTTATTCCTGTGGCTGCAGCAGCCGGGCAGCACAGCCTCACATCCCTTTGTTCCTGCAGCCCTTCACCCCTCATTCCTCCCCGGAGCCGTGCAGAGCCTGACCCACATCTGCTCCCACCGGGAAGCAGGAAACCCTCGGCACGCAGCAGCAAAGGCTCTGCTGCACCAATAAAGGTCCAGCCCTGCTTTATGGGCTCCCAGAGCCCTGGGAGCTGGTCTGAGCCCCTCCAGTAATGGAGAACACCCTTGTGGCTCCCCAGGACAACAGACACGGTCACCACTGCTGTCCTGTCACCTCCCAGATCCCACGGAGCTGACAGCACCCACAGCACCTTCAGCCACAACAGTCCACGGTGTTTGCTCCCAGTACATCACAAATCACAGCTCCTGCCCCTCACAAGGCTGCCCTGACCCCACTGACCCAGCAGCACTAATTAGATCAGAGCTTGTTTAGGGCACTGCCTTTATCCCTCAGGAACAGGATCAGCCTCTGGAGCACGGTCACAGAAATCCCGAGCTGGAAGGGATGAAGGATCATCCAGTCCTACCCCTGCCCCCCAACAATCCACCCCGGGCATCCCCTGAGCCCCGTCCAAACTCTCCCTGAGCCCTGGCAGCCTCAGGGCCGTGCCCATTCCCTGGAGAACCTGGGCACTGCCCAGCACCCTGTGGGGAAAAACCTTTCCCTAAATCCAACCTAAACCTCCCCAGGCACAGCTCCCAAAGTCCTGTCTGCGTCACAGAGATCAGAGCTGCCCCTCAGGGAGGCCTTTCCTCATCCTCCACACTCTGCCCCAGCCTCACCTCCACAGCAGCACCATCCCCAGCGGGTCGGGGCGCCACAGGATCACCCCAAACCTCCCAAAAGCCCAGAACGGCGGCAGCCAGCCTTACCCAGGAGAAACAGCCCGGTCTGTCTGCCAGCCCGGCCAGAGACCTGCCCGACTCGTTCCACCGAGTGCCCGTCAGCAGCTTCCCCACTCAAATAAAAACAAGGGAACGGAGCTCCCCGGATCTGACACAGCCACACGGCTCGCGTGTACTCCAGGGGCAAAACAACCGGCCGGGAGCGACCGCACCTGCCAAAATCCCTGGCAGGGAGTCAGAGAGGGAGCCAGAAATAACAGCTCCGTCCTCCCCTGGTGCTGGCGCTCCTTCCCGGCGAGGCTCCAGCAGGACAACGGGGGATGCTCGGAGCTGCCCCAAGCATTCCTCCCAAAATTCCTCCTGGGATGCTCCTGCCCCGCTCCTGTGGGGAGCCCCCCGGGATGAACCCCTCAGCGGTGCCCGTGTAGGTGCGAAGGCACGAACACAGAACCGGGAGGGGATTTCGGGTCCGACCGCACCGGAGACACCGGCCCGGGGTGTGGGGGGGGGGACGGACGCGTTCATCGCTCGTTAATTAGCATTAATTACCGTGCCTCAGCCCCGCAGCGAGCGGGATCCGGAGTGGGGAGGGTGGAGAAATCCCGCCTGGAAGCGGAGGGAGGCGGGATCCCCGCGGCCCGGAGCGCCGGTTTTCCGCCAGAACCGGGGCTCTGAGGGGGATCCCTGCAGGCTGCGAGTCCTGAGGGCCCTCAGGGACGGAAATACGCGGCCATGTTACCGCACGGGGACCCGCCGAGCCAGAACCGCGGCCCCGCGGTCCCTCCACCGCCGCTCTCCCCGTTAATCCGCCGTTAAACCCCGTTAAACGCTCCGCCGCCCCCCCCCCCCCCCCCCCGCCCCCCCCGGGATAACCCCCCCCCCCCCCCCCCGCCAGTGGTACGTGCCGCCCCCCCCCGCCCCGCACCTCTCCCGCGGCCCGGCGCGCGCGCTCCTCGCGGCTCCCCCCAGGACGCGCTCCCGCCGGAACTTCCGGCGGCGCGGCGGAAGTGGCGCAAGCGGCGCGCCGGGCGCCACCGGGCCCGCCATGGTGGAAACGGGCACCGGGGCGAGCTCGGGACCCGCGGCGGGACCAGCCGCGATCCCCACCGGGCCTCACACGGCCTTATCAGCGACGCCTTTCCCACGGCGCCCCGCCCCGAGCGGCTCGCGGGGTGTGCGGACACGCTCCCGCCGCCCTCCCCGCCTCAGCGGCCACCCGCGCACACCGGAGAGCCGCGACTCAGGGACAGCGCACAGCTCTGCACCGCAGCGTGTTTATTGTCAGTCACAGCCCGTACCGGCCCCGCGCACGGCCCCCCCGGGGCCGCCTGGCACGGCGCTGCCGTGTCGGTCCCACAAACGCGGGGCTGCCCCGGGATGCCGTTCCTGCCCCGGGATGCCGTTCCTAACCCCGGCAGGCTCCCGTTAGGAGATGAAGTGAGTCTGCGGGGTGATCTGTTCCACCTTGTGGTCGGCCGGGTTGGCCGAGGCTTCGTAGTTGCAGATGGTGACCTCGTGGCGATGAGCCTGGGCAGGGAGGGAATGTTTAAAATCCCGGGAGAGCAGCACTCCAGCCCTTCCCATGCTCCGGGCCCTCTCTGCTCCCTCTCACCTCCGTCCACTCCCCTTTCAGGCCTATGTAAAAAATCTTGGTTGTCTCCGCTCCGAAGTTCTTTGGGAAGTGCATGGAGAGGTGGTAAACGTTGGAGAAACGGGCGATTCTGGAGGAAAACACAGCCTGAGAGCACAGCTGCTGCTCCTCCAGCACCCCAGGCTCCCACACCCCCAGTCCCACTCAGCCTGGGCAGCAAGGGGGGTTCCCCTCACACCACGCGCCCAGGGTGATTCTGCACCCCAAGAATTCCTGGGATGGAAGCCCTGGGCTCTGGCTCATACTTGGTGGGATATTCCAGCTCTCCCAAGGGATCCCGGCTCAGGCTGAAGCTCTGCTCTGGTTCCTTGGCTGTGTCATCAAAGGACATGTGAGGAATGTTCCTGAACCTGGCAGGACAGGAACGGAGTCATTAACAGCAGCTCAGCTAATTACATCCCATCCGTGAAAAGAAAGTGTTCATGTTCTCCTCTACATAGTAATGGATTTACTTTGTTTTCAGCATGGCAGCAGAGCCCCCAGCCCCTGTGAGGAGGAGGAAGCTGCTCTTACTCACAGCCTCAGTTCGGCCGGGTGTGAATCGCCATCCTCGCCCATCACAATGACTCCTTTCAGCTTCACGCTGCCCGTGAACCTGCCCAGACACACAGGGCAGGGTTTGCACCTCTGTCCTCTCCACGCTGCCCCGTGCCCAGGGAGGAAGGAGCCCTGCCAGCAGCCAGCACGGAGCTGGAGCACGGAACTCACGGGATGTTGAAGAGCAGCTCCTCATCATCATCGCTCTCCACGAACTGGGGAGAGAGAAGAGCAGGTCAGGGCTGGCCCAGGGGTGCACAGGGGACAGAGGGGGGAGTGTGGGGACACCTGGAGTGCGGCTCGGGGGTTATCTTGCTCACAGAATCCCAGAATATTTAGGATTGGAAAGGACCTCTGGAGATGTCCCAGCCCAAGCCCTGCCCAGGCAGGGTCACCTGAAGCAGGTGGCACAGGGACACGTCCAGGTGGGTTTGGGATGTCCCCACAGAGGGAGACTCCAGCCCTCCCTGGGCAGCTGTTCCAGGGCTCTGCCCCCCTTATGGGAAGAAGTTTTCCACATATTGAGAAGGAACTTGTTCCTTGTGTTTTGATTTATGGTCTTTACTCATTGTCCTGTCACTGAACAGAGCCTGGTACCTTGGGGATATATCCCTTGGGGGTATTTTATGGATATCACTGAGGGTATTTTATGGATATCCCCTGGGGATATTTTATGGATTTATGGGATGCCCTCTCATCCTTCCCTTCCCCGGACTGGCCAGGCCCAGCTCCCACAGCCTCCCCTCATCACAGAGATGCTCCAGACCCCAAACCATCTCTGTGTGACCCCAAATCATCCTCCTGCCGTGCTGAGAAGCCCAGCCCAACACGGTACCGAGCTGTGCCTCCCTCGGGGCACGATCCCCTCCGTGCCCTCTGCCCCCGGTGCCAGCGCCGCTCCCGGCCCCACCTGCGAGCGGTCCCCGCGCTCCTCCCAGGGCCGGAACACGGTGGCTCCGGAGCCCTCGCGGCGCTCGTTGAGGCACTGCAGGCGCTGCCGGTCGATGCGCAGGTACAGCCCCCAGGCCGCGCCGCGCTCCGCCGCCTCCCCCCCGCAGCACCGGCACCGGCCGGGCCCGTGCGCCATGGCCGCGCCGGTGCGGCCCCGCGCGCATGCGCGCCGCCGAGGGCACGCCCCCGTGCCGCATAGACCACGCCCACAATGCTCATGGCCACGCCTATCTTGACGTCACAGCATATGTTAATTAGGCAGGCCCCTGTGTTCATAGCCACGCCCATGTAAAGCGGTGATTGGGCCGTTCTCGCGTAGCCACGCCCAAATGGGCGTGGCGTGGCGCTGCGCGTGCTGAGCCCGCGAACCGCCCGTTGCTCCCGGGCAGGGGTCCCGGGCAGGGGTCCCTGTGGTTCCGGGGAGCGGTCCCGGTGGCCCCGGGGAGCGGTCCCGGGCAGGGGTCCCTGTGGTTCCGGGGAGCGGTCCCGGTGGCCCCGGGGAGCGGTCCCGGGCAGGGCTCCCTGTGGCCCCGGAGAGGGGTCCCGGTGGCCCCGGGGAAGGGTCCCGGGCAGGGGTCCCTGTGGTTCCGGGGAGCGGTCCCGGTGGCCCCGGGGAAGGGTCCCGGTGGTGCCGGGGAGCGGTCCCGGGCAGGGGTCCCCGGGAGGGTTCCCGGTGGTCCCGGCCCGCCCTGACCCCACCCGGGGGATGGCGAAGCTGCTGCCTTCCCGCAAAGGCTCCGGGGGCATTATCCGCGGGGATGGTTCCAAACAGCGCAGGAACGGGAGCAGCAACCCCGCCGGGATACCGGAGCGGGATACCGGAGCATCACCCCCCCAGGGAGCCACGGAGTTTCCCAACGGCGTGTTTAACATCCGTTGTCAGTGCCAGGAAAGAACGAGCAGCCACAGTCCAGTGTTTGGCTTTTATTGAGACATGATTCTTCTCTTTTTCATATAACTTATCTAATTAAAATATTCATCTTAGTTACCACAAAAAAAGGAACATAGAAAATTGTATATATACACAATTTGGGACCAAAATACAAATACAAGTCCGAGTCACTCCCCCCTTCCTCCTCCTCCTCCTCCCTGGTAGGACGGGAAGGGGGAAGAGGCAGCTCTGCTCCACCCTTCAGCGTGTGCTGGAGCACACAACAACTGCACAAGTGTCCCAGCCCGAGACCGGGGAGCAGCACTTTGATCCCAGATTTTGCGTAGTGTGTCCCCCAGGGAAATATCCCCGCTCTGCTCCCAGCTGAGGGTCCGTGCCCACCTCTCCCCCAGGCTGGATTTAGTGCCCGAGCAAAAGGAAGGGAAGGGCGAGGGGTTGGCATCACCCCTGTGAGAGCAGAGCTGTGCCACTGTCACCTCCCTGCGGTGCCACACACAAACCACGGACACAGCTGGCAAAGCCTGGAGCAAAGGGGGTGCTCCGAGAGGGAGAGAGCATCTCCCCAGAACAGCAATGCTTGGGCCACAGCCACAGCTGAGTGTGAGCTGTGAGATCAATTAATTGGCATTTCAGCAGTGCCCAGAATCGCTCTCGGGCATCGCCTAGATCCTTTGCTCAAAGCTCCATCGTGTCTGAACAACAGCAGGCTCTGCTTCCCTCCCCTCTGCCCCTACCCCAAGTACAGAGGAGAAATAAACAGTAGCACAACAGTCAGCAGAAGAGGATATATTGTTATCTAATTAAAAATACAGCAAAATTAAATACAGCAAAAACACAGGAGAGTAAGGAGCCATTATTTTACAGCACAACACACACTGAAATGCTGCACGGGAACATTAAAGCATCTGGGACTGTAACAAACTTACAGCACATGAGAATCTGAGAACATTATTCCAAGAATTTCAAACTAAACAAAGACTAAATAAACAAGAGACAGGTGTTCAGAATGGTTTTGAAGAAAGGCATGTTTTTTAAAGGAGGAGGGAAAAAAAAAAAGGAAAGAAACAAACAACCCAACAGAAACCAGAAGCAAAACAGGGATTTTTTTAGAGCCCTCCAGGGAGGACCCTTCACAGCAAGGTTTCCCCCGGTCAGTGCACACAGACAACTCCACCGGTTTGGGATTTGGCAGCCACGGAAAGCCAGCAGCAGAGCTTCTCAGGAGCTGCCAACAACAACAGCATCCACTACCAGCATCTCTTCCACCCAGACAGCAAAGTCCTAGGGCAGCAAATATGGCTTGGAACAGGAGAATCCCTCCCCTCCCCGACCCAGTCGGACCCCGGAGCCCTCCCAGAGAGGCCTGTGGTCTCCCCAGCCCCATCCTCTGCTGGCACCACCCCTGGGGTTCCCTTTGGGGCAGACAGAACATGGGCAGAAACTCTCCCCAGACACAGCCCATGAGCAGAAACCTTCCCAGCAGAGCAGCACAGCTCTGTGTGCAGCCCTGGCGAGCCCAGCTGCCATCCCCACATCCTCAGCAGGGCTCCGACCTCTCCAGGGCACTCCCTGACACTCCCACCAGCCCCACCAAGCCCCTTGTCCTTCCTGAGCTGCAGCTCCTCACACAGCAGCTACAAGGGAGCCTTTGCAACTCCTGCTCTGAAGGACACACACGTGTTACAACAGCCACATTCCGTCTGCTCACTTCCCTCCAGCATCAGTCAAGTGGTCTCAAAGGCCAAAATCCTTGGATTTTTCCAAAGAAGGGACAGAGCAAAATGTACAGGGAAAAGACATGATTTAGGCACCAGCTTCCCAACTGGAAATAAATCCTTTGCCATTCCACACAGAAAACAAGACAGAAGAATTCCTTCCTTCTTCCCACTAAAAGAGGCAAACAATGCCTTCACTGGTATGTAAAAACAGTTTTCCATTGCAAAGTCTCCTATCTCTCTCCAGATAAAAAGTTAAAATCTGACTTGATGCACAGTAAAACTTCTCCCATATCCCTGGCAGTTTTATTCCCAGTAGCCAGCAGAAGACAACAGCAGCAGAGGAAATGTCCCTAAAGGCTCTTGGCATCCCTGCAGGACCACAAAAGCACCTGTACAGGATCTACAGCAACAGCACAGAGCGGGTCAAGAGCTCAGATTTTATTGACACACACGAGCAGGGAGCAAAGCCTCAGGGCTGGATGCACTTGCCAAAGGACTGGCAAGTGGCTGGGCCACTGGTCCTACCTGTCCCAGTGTCTCCAGGTGAGACTTTGGGGCCAGCAGGCACCAGATGACAGGAAAGGCTCTTGTGATACCCAGTGTCCATTCAGATGGATTCCAGCTTGAGTCACCAAGGCTGAACCCAGGACTGGATTGGAGGGGAGGGACTACTGGGAGCAACATAAATAATACAACAGGGTAGAGGGGCAAAATATTAATTAAAATCATTTTATAATTTATTAAGAGGTTAAATAGTAAATAAGTCTCTGGATCTTCCACTCTCAGCAGGTGCCAAGATTTCACATTTTCCTGTGTCAGGAGATTCTGTATACCCTTCTTTTGATGGATGACAAAGCCAGAAACAGAATGTTGAGGACAGGGGTTACAAGAGGGGGGCTTGACACTGAGAAAGGGACCAGAATAAAAGATAAAATACTGTGCCGTCATCTTGTGCAGATTGAAGCTTCTCCCAGCAGCTGCAGCCTCCAAAGAGTTCAAAGAAAAGGAAGGGCTGTTTGGGTACCTTCTCCCCCTCCAGTGCCACTCCTCCTCAAGAGAGAAAGGCCCAGCTCAGCACTGCAAACTTATCTCCGAGAGAACCTGTTTTTGAAAGCTTTGATAGTCTTTGCCATCATTGGTGCAATTTCTGCAAAAGATAAAATAAAACCCACCACTGAATCAAACAAAAAAGCCTCCACATGAAAGGAAAAGTGGTAGAAGAAGAGCTGAGAGCAATTGAAAGCTGCAGCCCTGGCAGACACGAGTGTTTGAACGGGGCCCATCAGAGTTTAAAGGTCACAGACTGAGGAGAAGCCACTGCTTTCTGCACTGCACCAACACAGACCCCTGGTAAACCCTCCCTGCTTCTTTCCTGAGAGCTGCACTCCAATTCCAAACAGCTGACAGACACAGGGCAGCAGGAGAGCAAAGACAGAGGTTCTGCCTCGCTGGTACCATTAGGACAGGCTGGTACAGTCAGCTCTGAGCAGGTGAATCTGATTTTTCATGCAACAAGTTTGAATAGATTTCTTAGAAAGAGGAGAGATACCAACATCAACCCTCCTGCACAGCCTGGAATTGTGAAGGAGAAGCTCTAAGAGGGCACAGGGATGTCCTGCAGGTTGTACTTACTCTTCACAGGGGGTTTCCTGGGGTCGCAGGAGGAGAAGGTGCTACCTGAAGATGGGGCCGAGTGGGCACTGCTGGTGCTGGGCCCATCGTAGGACTGCTCGTCACTCGCCCGAGCGTGGCTTTTGCTGGGGGTGTACAGGACTGGTTTTATTCTGCAACAGACACAGGACATTTCCATAAAGGATTCACCCTGGTTTGGGGCAATTCTACAGACACAAGCCACTTTTGTAACATCAACAGGGCTGATACATGGTGGAAACAGCAGTGACCCGGATCTCTGCGCTTCCCAGCAGGAAAGAGGTGACTGCAGTTACAAGTTTTCCTGCAAAAGGAGCTCCCAGACACACAGTATCCTTTCCTGAGCTTCAGGAGGCAGCTGGCAGGAAGTCCTGAGCAGCAAGTGCTACAGAGAAACACTCACTTGGTCTTCTCTGGCAGAAGAGGGCCTCCAGTTCCAAACTTCTCCTGTCTCCTCCGAACGTCCCGAGGAGGCTTCGCTGCAGAGTTCACAAATGCCATCTTGGCCACTCTCCCTGCAAGAGGCCAGAGGGAAGCATCACTTACATCCAGCTGGCTATAAAGGAGGCTCCTCACTGCTTGTCTTGCTCCTGACAGTTCATGCACCTCTTGCCAATCCATCCACTCCAAAGAAACAGTGACAGTCTCCTTCCTAAGGTCTGAACCTCTCGCAGTGAGAAATCAGACTGCTCAGCTCAGCAGTTCTCATTATGTTCACCCAAAAACCAAAAATGTTTCTCCCCACCCTGGTTCTCTTCCATACCACATGGAACAGGAACCTGCTCATCATTACTGTAAAATATTGAGCTGCATCAACACCATCACAGATGAAACCCGCGAAGCAAAGGAGCACACAGAGCTAAGCAGCTCCTGAACAGGACTGGTGTAAAGGCCAAATGGGCTCCCCCAGCCCCACCTTTGGGTTTGTTGGCGTGGGCAGAGCCGATGTTGCGTGCCAGCATGAGCAGGCGCTGCTCGCGCGCGTCGTGCAGCCGCAGGTACATCTCCCGCCACGACTCGAACTCCTCGGGCTTCTCGTTCTTGAAGTCTCGCAGGCAGTGGTTGTGCCACAGCTGATCCGTGTCCTCCACCAGCACCTGAAGCAAACCCACACAGAGCTGGGATCCCTCCTGACTCTTCCAGTCCCCTTTCCCTCAGCACCAGCTCAGTGCTGGTGTCACCGGGATTCCAGCAAAGCCAGGAACTCAGGACTGGCAAAAGCAATGAAAAGGTTTTGTTTGCTATTCTGCTCTTGCAGGTGAGGACAGCTCTGCACATCACATCCCTTCTGCCAGGCCAAGGCACTCACATGGTTGCATTCCTCGATGCGATACAGCTGCTCCGGGGTGCACCTCTCCAACACTGGCTCCAGCACCGAGAAAGGGACACCACCCACTTCATAGATTGCTAGAGAGAAGCAAGAAGCACAGGTTGTTAATTATCCTGCTCCTTCCTTGCCAAGGAAAGGGCTTGACACCTTGAAACGCAGTGAAAAAACTGCAATATTGCACAATACCATTCGGGATGAGGGGAGGAGAAAGGAACCTCAGGCATCAATATTTCCAAGTTGAGAAATATCTGTGCAAGCTCTGTTTGCCATTGTTCCAGTGCTTTAGCACTGCTTGAAAGCATTCTGGGCGTTGATCCCTGCAGCACCTGAGCTTCCAGTGGGATTTATCCCAGAAAACTGGAGACTATAAATGGGAAATATCCTATTTATAACAAGGGGGAACTGCTGGGGTCTGTACTAAGTTGCCAAAATTTCAGTGCACGGTGGTGACTCTGAGACAAGGACGGGTACTTACAGTCGATGTTGTTACTGAGGACCCTGATACACTGCTGGTACAGGGACATCATCTTTGGGAGGTAGGCAGTTTTGGAGCCAGAGTACACCTGCATTTTGGAATTTAACCGTCGGCCTGTGAAACCAGCTTCACTCTCCTCCACTGGTGAGGACACTGCTGTGGAGGGAAACACTTGGAGTGAGGAGAGGACAGAGAAAAGAAAGAGCCTGTCCTGCTAAATGGCACAGGAGGCACAAATTGGAGTCACCCAGAAGTGACCTAAGAGGTCTCCAAGAGACCTGTAGAGCAAGTTCAGGAAGGGCAACCCAAAGCCCAAGCCCCAGAGGAGCATCAGTGAAGGATTCTTCTCATCTCTGATGGAGCACAAGGGAAGCAGCTGCTTTTGTATCTGAAACCTCTGTCCTTGGCAGACCCCACCAGAAAGACTTGAACCCAGCCAGCACCCTGCCCTTCTCTCTCCCACAATCTGGCTCGTTCCAAACCCATTTTCCTGCCCAACATACCTTTCCTTTTTGTCTGGGAGCAGGTGATGGACTCGATGGAGGGAAGAGGACGATAATTGGCCTGGATGGGGGGCAGGGGGATGTCTGGTAACGTCGGTACCACATCTAAAATTATCTGGAAGGAGAGGATGGACATGGAATAAGACAGGACTACAGCAGATGTGACATTCCACCAGTGTACAAACAGCACTGAACTGTGGCGTTTTTTGCATATTTTGCATAAACCACTCAATGCTGCTCAGTTTGCACCAGGGAACAACCTCAGGGGGTGGCTGCCAATAGGAAGATGATGAAATTTGGGATCTGAATCATTAAGCACCTTCCAGAAAGAGCCATCCATGCTTTTAACCTATTCAGGACAAGCAGAAGCATTTCCTTGACTTAATTTACCAGTTCTGCATCTTCTTCCTACAAAAAAACTTTGCACTGGTGGAGAAGAAAGGCACCTCAGAAACTGAGGGAAATTAAAAACTTTGATATTTTTTATGAAGCACTTATTATGAATGGCATAGCAGGATTTAAAATGTTGTTAAACCTTATAAAAACCACTTTGGGAAGAGCCAAGTGTTTCAAAGTTGAGTAAAAAGATGAAACAGTAAAGATTTTACATATTAGTCCCTATTTATACACCAAACCCTGGCACCCATGTGACAAAGGATCTGTACAGAAATATTGCTCATTATCCAGGCTTTCACAAAAGAAGGTTTGTCTTCTGGAATTAGCTGCCTTGTACCACCAGTTCTCCCATTTCTGGACACTAAAAAAGGTCCATTTTAGAGAAGCATAAATACATGAGAGGGGAGACATGGGAACCTCTTTAGCAGGAGATGCACTGCAAACTGGGCTGGATTCTAAGCTCACATTCACAGGTACTCTGCTTTCTTACCAAACCTTACCCTCTTTGGTTTAGGAGGCTCTGGGGTTTTCTTCTCTGCCTTTTTCTCACTTGTTCTCTTGTGGCTTGGACCTTTCTGACTGGAGCTCGAGCTGTTGGTACTGGCTTTGGATCCGTTCTGTTTGCTGTGCCCTCGGTCTTTGTCCCCAGCTGACCCAGCCGAGGGTTTGACCACTTTCTTTTTCTTTTTCTGGGGCTGGTCATAGCTGAGATATGACTCAAACGACATTGTAGGTTGTTCAAACTCATCCTCCGCTTCCCCCTCCCCAGAATTTGAGGAAAAACCCACTGATTTTTTGTCCACGTTGGAGATTTTGCGCTTCCCCTCCGAAGACTTTATGCTCCCAGAACCCCCCTTTTCCTTGATCCTATTGCCCGAGTCACTCTCAGCTTTCCGTTTCTCTGAGTTAGAGCTCTCCAGGCTCTGCTTGGACTTTTCCAATTTGCTCTTCTCAGAGTCCCGATGCTTTTGCTTCTTGACATGGTTGTCCAAAGATTCCTCCGAGTGCGGCAACGAGTGCGACTTCTCCTTCCTGGAGGTGCCGATTTCCCGATTCTTCTCCTTTTTGGTGCCCTCTGACGTCCTCTGCTTCTCCTTGCCGGCCGCTGCCACGGGGGATTCTCGGAGCTGCTCTTTGAAAGAAGCCTTGTGCAACCTCTCTGGGCTGAAGGCAGAGGTCCTGTCATCCCCTCTGCCATCGAGTCGCTGCTTCTTGTGGGAGGACTTGTGCTCTTTGCCCCGACTCGCGTTCCCTTTGTCGCAGAAATTGCCGGAGCCGCGCTCCCGGCCTGCCCCGAGCTTCTCCTGGAAGCTGTGCCCTTTGCTGGCTTTCCCATGGAATGGCGCTGGCTCTTCCTGCTCCTCAGAGGCAGAAGGGTCCGTGTCCATATCCTGAGGGCTCTCACTGGGCTCAGGTGACACAGCTTGCCCACAGTCTGAGTACTCCTGGTCTGAAGAGAGCACCGGGGAGGATCTGCCCCAGCCCTTCCCCTGGTGGCTGCTATAGCTGTAAGTCTCATATGCTCTCTCAGGCCTAGGATGTCTTTTGGACTTCTTTTCCCTGTGATCTGGGCTATAGGATTGGCTGCAAGAAGGCTGGAAGGGTTCTGAGTATTCGTGATCAGCCTCCTCATCCTCTCTGAGGGAGGATTCCTGATGCCTTTTGCTCGAGCTGCTCCTCTCGTAGTCACGGTCTTCAGAGTCCAGGTTATTTCTGAAGGGAGAAGAAACCTAAAAGAGTTAGATTAATACTGCCCAACATGAATGAAAAGAGCCATTCCCTGGACTGGAACACCTCTCATGGAAGACCAAGGTTGTATTTGGTAGCTTTATGGAAAAAATGCCACTAAATCTCTGAGGAACAGCAACAATCAGGGATTTTAAAATTGCATTTCTAGTGCAAGAATTGATGAAGCACTTTTATTATAACTAGAGACAGAACCTTGTCTGTGCCTACACACTCCTGGCTGTGTGATGCTGTGGGAAAAGTCCCCCAGTTCCCCAGCTCAACACGTGGGAATATCACTCCTTTAAATTCCCATTAATAACTGGGCTTTTATCACTCAAATCTATTTGATCTCTGCTGGGTTCAACACAGCTTTGTTACTGCCACATGCCTGCTAGCAATAACTCCCAGTTTCCACAGGATTCTAGCTCATAAAAGCATTCTTTCAATTGACTTGGGCATAGAACTTCCTGCCTTCAGAATCATAACATGGGAAGCAAGCAGATTGCATCTTCTGCTTTATTAAGAACACTTTTTCGGGCATCTCCTGTTAATCGCTTCACCAAACTGCAAATTCTTGAAAGTTGGCCCCAACTTCCACATGAAACTGCAGCTGTCATCATCCCAACACTCCAGAGCCAGCAAAGGCAGCAAGTTTCTGCCAAAACAAGGCAAAACCCCTGGGCAGAGTTTGCATATTGGTTTTACAAGTTTTTCCAGAGCCTTGGCCAGAGAGGTTTGAACTATCCACTGAGAAAACATTCCCAGAGCTCATCCATGGGGCTCACTCACCGCTCTGCCTCCTGGGCCACCGGCACCAGCTTCTTCCACCTGGCCACGAGGTCCTTGGCAAAGTCTCCCACCAGCTCATGTTTCCTCAGGCTGTTCACAGTCTTCCCAACTCCTGTCTCCTTCAGGAGAGAGCCACGAATCCATCTTAGCGAAACAGGAATTCTCACCCCTGCTAAACTCCCTAAAGAGTCAATGAAATCAACACACTCCCTGCTGCTGCAAGGGAGAAAGTTCCTCGATCTAACAGCAAAGATATCACTTTTGTTATGTCTTCAGCTGCTCTATATCACTCACTACATTTAAATCAAAGGTTAACTCTACCTCAGACAAACACTAACTATTCGTATTAACAACTCAAGTCAGTATTTACCATGAGAGCTGGCAAGTTTTACGACAGAAGCTATTAAAAACTGTAAGGATTAGCATTTCCTCATTTCCTGCTGATTTGTTATTGCTGGGATCTGCTCCAACTCTCTTATGCCAGTCAGGTGTTAAGCTTTTGGGAGAACCGAGCGTGACAAACTGTCCTCCATGGCTTCCCTCCTGCCCTGGCATGCTCCTTCCCCGTGCCTGGCACTTCCAGAACCTTATCACAGTCACGCCCGTGTCGCTGGGCTGTGGCAGGTGGCCGAGGCAACACACCCTGCTCCAGGGAAAGCAGCACTTCCATGGAAAACAGCCCTCCCTGGGAACCCAGAGACACGATGAAAAGCCCCAGAGAGTTCACAGCTCTTACCACGAGGATGTCAACTGTGATGGGTAACTCTGACAGCCTCTTCAGACTCTTCAGCAGCTGTGGAGACAAGAGGAGAAGGGTTCAGAGTTGTCACACAGAATTACAGACAGGGACTAGGGAGGAAGAAAATGCTGCACTGCCTGAGAGCTCCTTAGGAAGATCCAAGTGGCTGACAGCTGCTGTCTCACTCCAAAAAAGCTCCTGAGAAGCTGAACACGAGGGCTAACTGCAAAAAAATCTCATCTCTGCCCACAAGAACCCACCAGAAAGTCTTGTAACACACTCTGATATTAATGTTTGCTTCACACGGGACTCCAACTTCAATCTGGCTTAAAGCACTGGGAACAGAAACACACAGCAAGAGGAAAAAAGGACCTGGAAGCCTGTGACTCTCAGAAGGTGGTGGTGAAATCACACCCCCTGGCAATAAAAAGGGGAAGGGAGATTTCTAGATGCTCTTAAAGACCTAAGAGGGGAACCTGTGTCTCCAGTGCCAACAGGCTCTCTTCAATCAGGTGCTAAAACAACACCTGATCCCTTCCAAATTCCCTTCCTGCTCCACTCTTTTCTCTTCCCTTCACCAAACACCACAGAAGTGTTTTTTCCTCCTCAGGCTGCACCAGGGAAGTTTCAGGTTGGACACCAGGAAAAACTTCTTCAGGAAGGGGTAGCCAGGCATGGGAGTGGACTGCCCAGGGAGATGGTGGAGCCATCATCCCTGGAGGTGTTGAAGGATTCACCAGACACAGGGCCCTGGGCTGGCTGACAAGGTGGGGATCAATCACAGGTTGGACTCGATGATCCTGGAGGTCTTTTCCAATCCTAATGACTGTAGGATTCTGTGAAAGGGATACCTCTGCCAGCCAGGTGGTTTGGGACACGGCCTCACCACGATGTCTGTTGGCTCTGTAGCTAGAGTACATGGCAGAACACATCTGACAGCACTGTTGCCCCTCACATCATTTCCCACAGCTCAGCTATAGCCACAGTGCAGCCTGATCAGCATTCCCATTATTATAGCCCCTATACAGCCCGGGCTGTGCTCAGCACTCCTATGCTATATGCCATACAAAGGGCTGCCCCTGATCCAGAAATCTTCTCTTTAAAGCACTGTGCTCGTGCTCAAATCAGCACTGTCAGCCTGAGCTGACACCCAGAGCCATGCAAGGACCAGACAGGTTCACAGGGCTCCTTCCTTTGGAGGGAAACGAGTTCCTTTAACCTATTTGAGGAGCGCTCTTGCTTTCAGAGAGGAAACACTCCTCGACACCCAGAGAAGGGTTCCTCTGACATAAGCAAAACCACAACTTCTGTTCACTAGAAACCAACCCTTTATATTTAGGACCTAATAACTGTGACAGAAGGTTTCCGTTTTCTTGGTTTAGAAGAGTGAAACACTGATACCAAGAGTGGCTACTGCTGCCTTGCCAGCACAGTTGCTCAACAAGTGTACTGGCAACTGAAGGCATCAAACCAAAGGCAGCAGAGCCCAACTCTGCTGCCACAGTTCAGGGGTCAGGATTCCTTTGGGAAGGCCAAATCCTTCTGGGATTGCTAATAAAGGAGTTTGGACTTGTGTGTGCAAAGAGAACAGGAAGGGAAAGAAGGATGGATTTTTGTACTGGATAGAAAAAGAGTAAACCAGGGCAATCTTAAAGCAACAGCATCTCTGTGAGCTAATTAAATTCATAGAAAGGTTTGTTCAGAGCTTACAAAATCCCACTGTGAGAGTAAGAACCAAAGGAAAACTCGTTCTGGTGTCGCTAAATCCTCCCAAATATTTTCTAGCTACACCCCACTGCAGCATCTCCCACAGTTCTGTTTGCTCTTTAGCTGTTTGTTGCCTTCAGGGCTGAATTCCAGGAAGAGAAGTGCTGTTCTCAATGGGAATGCTGTTCTCAGTGTGGCTGGAGACCAGGGGAGCCACACTCTTGATCCAGAACATGTCTCACGAGGAGCTGAGTTATTCCACAGCCACTCAGTTGGTTCCTCCGTGGAACACAGGTCCTTGTGCATGAGATGCACCAAGTGAGACAACTTTGATGCAGCGAGGCTTAAAAACTCCTACTAAACTTTACTTCCTTTGGAAGCTGATGGAGTTCATCCCACTGAGCCTTACAGGGACATCAGGAGGAATTTTGGACAACAGGAGGAATTTCTTCACAGAAAGGTGGTCAGGCATTGGAAGGAGTCCCCATCCCTGGATGTGTTCAAGAAACAACTCAGTGTGGAACTCAGTTGATATGGAAAGGTTCAATCAAAGGCTGGACTCGACCCTGGAGGCCTTTTCCAACCTGTAACAATCCTGGGATTCTAAATTTGGCAGCTCATCTTGGAACTAACCAAGATCACACAAATCCTGCAAGGGAGACAAAACACCAGGCTCATGTCTTGTGAGACACACACAGCCAAGCTCTTCTAAAACACCCCAGCACAGGGCAGGTCTTCTTTTAATCAAGACACAGCCCACAAAACTGAGCTCCAGCTCCAATCAAGTTCTGTTGAACACAGGTGGATCGTTTTCTTTCCCTGAAAGAAGGCAGCCAGACAGTTACAACACTAAAAACACACACTAATATCAAATTGCTCCAGCACAGCCTGTCTCCTGCACCTCCATGAAGATGCTCTTGCTCATGTTTTCCTTCTCTTCTTTCTTCCCATAGCCCTGGAGCAGAGCTTGTACCTCCTCTGCTGGAAAAAAAAAGGACATTTTCCAAACCATGACAGCACTGTCCAAGATTTCACTCACATTGTTCCTTGCCAGCAGCCCAATTTTCACCCAAAACCAGGAATAACAACACTGTACCTCTTTCAGCAAAGCAGTGAGTTGTACATGAAACTGGGCAAATATTATTCTTTCACATTCCTGATAAAATATTTTGAAAGGACCAAGCAAGAAAAGTGAGAACTGGAAATGGGGTAAGGGTGGGCAGCACCCAGGGATGCCGTGGATTTGTGCCTGCTGATGGGGTAAAATTTCTTCAACAGGAAGGTCCTTACAAGATCCATCAAGACAATGCAATGGCAACTAAATTCAGGCTTTAAACCACTAATGCTTCTGAGGATATGGTTGGAAAAGTATCAGAAATAAAGACTATAGGTCACAGGGCCTTTCTGCTGGGGAAGAAAAGAGCTTTTCAAGTGATTACCCTGCTTTACCTCCTCTGCCTGCCCTTGCAAAACCGCCCAGGATCAACAGAGCAAGAAACGACTTCACACCACGAGGTCACTGGAGAAAGAGTCGGGCTGTGCAAACACTGCCCAGGGCTTGCAGTGCTCCAGAAACACACCAGCAGTTCTTGCCCCGAGCTCACACAAGAGGCAGGCAACAGCAGCACAAATTCTCTGTGCAAAGAGCGCTGAGACAATATTCTCTTGCCCATGGTCTCAGCACCACGAAGCTCAGACCCCCTGGAACTGATTCCTTGGCAGTCCCTCAACTCCACGTGGGGCTCCAGCAGTTAAACGCTGCTCTGGTCGTGGCTGAGAGGGTGAGAAAAGTAACCAGATCCCATCACATCACCCCCAGGCAGGCTGGAGCTCCTGCAGGGGCTCCCATTTCAAAGGGTCAGCACTCGAGCATCCTCTCCTCCTCCGGGGTGGTGGGAGATCTTGGGAAGCGAGTTGTGCAGGTGTTTGTTTCGGGGAAACAGAGCCAGCCCAGCACGGAGCAGCTGCACAGCCCTGCCCGCCTCCTCCTTCACCTGAACCGCACAAAGCGTGAACGAACACGTGGGAATACTCTCAACGGATGCTCCCCCTTTCAAACAAGAGAACGGAGCAACAGCACGCCCGAGTTCAACCGGAATTCCAAATCGCACTAGAAAAAGCAGCTCTGGTGCCCAGCAGGACAGTCGCTGTCACCAGCCCAATGTCACCGAGCACAGCGCGCCCAAGGCGGCTCGGGGCAGCACCGCAGCCGCTCCAGCACAGCCGAACGTTTCGGCAGGGGGCACATTCCCTCCTGGAGAGGGGCAGGAAGAGCCAAGCGAGTTCCCCGAGGGAACGGCGGCGACAGGAGCCAGCCGGGAGCCGTGTCCCGTGTCCCCCCAGCCCCGCGGCGGTGCCTCCCTGCGTGGGCTCACACCCAACGCGTCAGCGGGGCAAGGCTCTTCGGGAGAGTTCTGCACTGCCCGGCTGCCCAGCCCTGCCACGGGGCACCCCAAAACGGACCCCTGCTTGTCACTGCCACGGGGGCACCCCAAAAGGGACCCCTGCCCGCCACTGCCATGGGGACACCCCAAAAGGGACCCCTGCTTGTCACTGCCACGGGGCACCCCAAAAGGGACCCCTCCTTGTCACTGTCGCGGGAGGACCTGCCACGGGACCCCTGTCAGCACCCCAAGCCTGCCGCGGGGGCACCCCACAAAGGCCACCCGCCCGCCGCAACGGGACCCGCTGGGCCTGCGAGCCCCGGGCCGCCCGCACGTCCCAGCCCACGCACCGCGGCCCCGGCCGGGCACGGAGCCGCACGCACGGGAAGCCCCGGCGGAGGGAGGCCCTGCCCCGCGCCCCGCCGACCCCCCGTGCCCACCGCTGGGGCCCCGGCGGGCTGAGGCAGCCCCCATCACCTTCTTGGGCTCGGCGCTCCCCGCCAGCCGCGCCTGCAGCCGGCCCACAACTTCCAGCACCGACTCCGCCATGTTTACTGCTGGCGAGCCGGCGGCGGCGGAAACGGCTTCAGCGGCCGCCGGGCCCACGGCTCTGCCCCGCCGCCGCAGCCATCTTGGCTGAGGGCAGGAAGCGGAAGCGGCGCAGCGCGGCTTCAGCCATGGCGGGTGCGGGCGGAGGGCGGCGGGCGCCATGTTGGGAGCTGGCAGCGGCGCCATGTTGAGTGCTGGCAGGGCGGCGCTGAGGGGAGCGCGGCTGCCGCGGCTCCGCCCTCAGGATGAGCGTTCACCCCTCAGGATGGGCTGTCAAACAATTCCGGAGGAGCTGCGCTTGGAAGGGACCTCTGGAGATCGTCCAGCCCAGGCAGGGTCACCTGGAGCAGCTGGCACAGGGACACGTCCAGGTGGGTTTGGGATGTCCCCACAGAGGGAGGCTCCAGCCCGCCCTGGGCTCTGCCTCCCTCACGGAAAGCAATTCTTCCTCATGTAGAGGTGGAACTCGTGGGTTTATGGCCATTCCTCCTCATCCTGTCACCGGGCACCACTGAACAGAGTTTGGCATCATCCTCTGACAGCCCTTGGGGAGGTTTGTATGGATTGATGGGATCCCCTCTCAACATTCCCATCTCCAGTCTCCCTTCATCAGAGATGCTCCAGTCCTCTAATCATCTTTGTTCCCTCTTTTAGACCCACTCCAGCAGCTCCTTGTCTTTCCTGGCCTGAGGAGCCCAGAACTGGATGCAATTTTTTCCTGAGGCAATGTCACTTCACACCCATTCCTGTTGCCTCCCAATGGCTGCTTTTCCTTGGGATTGTTAAGGAGGTTCTTGCAGCGCCTCAGCCGAGTCTGGATCTGAGCCCAGCCCATTCCAGGTCTCAGTCTGGATCTGAGCCCAGCCCATTCAGTGTCCCTAAGACTTGGCTGATCTCACACCACCCCAAAAGGCTGCTCTAAGTGTAGAAGTGGAAAGAGCAGTCAGCTGGCTGGGAGGAGGATGTTGTATGGGGAAAGTTGAGGGTCTCTGTGCCTCAATCTGCAAATCGTGGTGCTGGGCAGAGCTTCCCCCTGGACAAACCTGTCTGAGAGCAAGGCAAGAGCAGCCTCAGCCTGTGTGTGAGTCATGAGAGCCAGGACACACCTGGCAGGATCAGCAAAGACCTTGTGTGGGGCCAGGAGCTGCTGCATAATGCAAATGGGGAACAAGTCTTTGTTGCTTTCTAAAACGGAGCTGGAGAAATTATTAGCAGCAAGAGTGCCTGGAGCTGCAGTGCCCAGGGAGTTTTCCAGGCTGGCTGGGAGTTGGCTGTGACTCAGGCTCTGATTGAACCCACTTCACATCCAGACACAGGGAGAGAGCAGCAGCTGGGTCCCAGTTTCAGGACCCACTCCAGGATGTGACACCGTGATAAACGAGGTCTCAGTGGTGTACATTGGGGTAGCCCCGTGAAACACCACAGTTCCAGGGATGGGACTTTGCTCCTGAATCCCTGTGGCTTCCAAGTCATCTCTGCTCTCCCTGGCACACTGAACTTGGCCATGCTGGCACTGCCACTTTCCCACTCCAGCCCAGCCTTGAATCCTCTTTCCTGACAGGGACTTTTCCTAAACTTTTCCCTTCTCCACGTTCTTCCTGGAGTCTCCTAACGGCCCCCTTCCCTCCAGATGCTAAATACGAGCTGATTAATCAGTTCCAAGTAACCTGATCTTTGTGGCAAAGCGTGATAGAGCCCCAGACATGTGAGCAGGGCAGTAACAGCTATTTCTGTCCACATTTGTTCCCTCCTCTACTGCCTGCTCCCAGCTCCCTCAGAGAGGAGGTGAGGTCACTGCTGGGTTTTACACTGGACGTTCTGATGGGATGTGGGAACATTCAGAAGCCCACAGGGGCGAGCACAGCCATGCTGGCTCTGCTGGGAGGCTGCAGTGAGAGTGGGAAGAGGTACCAGAAACGTGTGCAGTGCTACAACCCTGACCTCCCTGAGTGGGCTGAGGGTGAGGAGCTCCCCGAGGCCATCGTGGCTGTCTCATGCTGCGCCATCTCACTCCCACCATCCCTCCAGGTCCAGCTCTGTGGCCTCAGCAGCAACCAGCACGTAAAGAGCTGAGTTCCACGTGGCTTCTGCCACCAGCAAGGGAAGCACAGCGAGCTCGGGGGTGTGGGACAGCTGGATAAGGGAGGCACGCTGATGTTTGGGGTCACTGCAAACTTTGGGAGTGAGGAAATCGTCCCCTGAGCTGCCTCCATCTCCATCTCAAAGCTTAATCAGGGAATGCAGACACAGATGCAGGACAGAAGAGCTTTTCTCCCCAGCCTGCAGGACTGGATTGCAGCAAGGATTGGAAAATACAAAGGGGGAAAAGGAAAAATAAAGCCAAACCCTAATAGTGAGGAGAAGAACCCTCACTCCCATCAGCTTCCCCATAAAATTCACAACATAAGTTAGGGGTTAGAAAAATTTATTTACTTCTCTGGTAACAGGAACTGCTCATTTACCAGGAAGGATGATGCCATCATACTGTGAGGGAAGAGAAAAAAAAAAAACCAAACAAAGTGAGAAATCACCATCAGGTAAAAGTGCAGTGCTGCTGTGCAGAAAACTTGAGTCACTACAGTCATTCCAAGCCAACACGGACACGGAAGACCAGTTTTCCTGCAGCCAACTGCCTTTGTGCTGTGCTGGAATGTCCAAGGGAGCTGTGCTCAGATCTGCTCAGCAGCTCCCTGAAACAAGCAGCCACACCCTCCACTAGCTGGTGTGACCAGCTCAAAATCTGAGCCCTGAGGGTAACTGTGCCACACTGAGCACAACCAGGCAGGATGGGGGAAAACAGGAATTCAGCAAGATCAGGCAGGAGGCATCCCTGCACAGGGTGTGGCCTGTGTAGGTCCAGGCAGACTCCACGCTTTCTATCAAAAAAAAAAAAACCCAAGAAACTAGCAGCAGTCCCCACCTCTGAGATTTCCAACCCAGCTTTCAGCAGCTCACATTCTTTATCCTATTGTTCATTATATGGACAGATGAGCCCAAGAATTTGTTTTATCTGTGGATCTCTCCATCCTCCAAGTGTGGCAGCTGAGCCTGGAGCTGTGTCAGACCAACAAATCTATCCCTGCCTCCCCACTCACGAGCCACAAACATGCAGCTCCTCCAAAAACTCTGGAAGCCATTTACACAAGAGCTGGTAATTCCTCCCAGCTCTCCTGCCAAGAGCTGCTCTTTCAGTTCAGCACACCCAAAAAAGCAAAACTTGTGCTCGAACATTTCTATTTAGTAGCAGCAGCTTTTAGTGCTGTGGGACAATAAAAATCTACAATTCAAGCACTCAAGATGTGATTTGCTGCAGCCTTTCCACGAGGCATTCTGCTGCTCCTTGCTAGGGAACTCTTGGCACACAGAACTGAAGGTGGACTGTACCTTTTGCTGGAACCAGCGCATGGCTTCCTCCTTCCCAATCCTGTGCTTGGCCCCGATGTTGCCAGTCCTGCGTTTCTTGTCAGCAATGCTGAAACCTGGCCTGCCCAGCACCTGCAGGGCAAAGCCAACAGCACTGCTTCAACCTGGCACTTTTCTCTTTTCTAAAATCAGTTTTCCAGGAGGGAAGCCTGGAATTTCCACAGCAGTGATGCCCTGCTGCTCGCTCCTTCCCCAAAGCCAGCCCTGCTGTTTCTGTTATCCCAGGAGGTGCTGTCAGAGCAACAGGATTTGTTTCTGAATAGGCTTTGTGAGGTTTGTCATAAATCAGGGATTTTATGGCAGCTCTGGGAATCTCAGATTAGAAAAATGCCAACAAAACCCAAGTTTATCTTCCAGCAAGTCCATGGGAGGCAGTGCTCGTTATAGGCTCCTTCTGGAGCTTTCCTGCAAGCCCAGAAAACAGGGAGTACTCACCACGTAGAAATCCAGGCCGTAGATACCGATACTGGGATCATATTTAATGCCCAGATCGATGTGTTCCTGGATTCCAAAGCCAAAGTTCCCCGTGTCTGAGAAGTTGTTTTTTCTCAACTCGTATTCTCGCACCTGAAACGTTGGTTCTTGGTCATTATTTTATTCTTGACTGGAAGCAGAATTAGAACTCCTGCCCACTGCTACCAGACCCCCAACTCGCTCACAAGCTATTGAGTCTTTATGCCAAAAATTTTACTTCCAAATGCCAGCAGCAAAGAACAAAACCCCAAAAGAAATCAGCTGCTGCACCAATTAGTTCTTAAATAAAGCTGAGACAGCACCCAGATAAACAGTGTGAACACTTCATCCCGTATATCTGACCTACATCTAGATCAGCAGTTCTGTTCTTTCACAAAACAAAGATCCAGCCCCAAATCCTCACCTTCAACCCCTTCTCCAGAATCTCCTCTGCTTTGGCCCCGCGAACCGTGCAGTGAACAGCGATTTTCTCGTTTCTCCTGATCCCGAAGGACCTCACCGTGTACCGGGCTGCGGGCAGCAACAGTCACACTTAGGAGACAGCCACAGAATTCCCACCCGGAGATTTGGAGCTCCTCAACCCAATAAACTCAAGGGAGTTACAAAGAACCGAGGCAGCCTCGCATTCCGCTTTAAGGGGTGCTGACAGAGTTTGGAGACAGAACTAAAACAACACAAACGCGCACGAGTTCCTGAATATTTAAGCCCCTCAGTTCTCCAGTAGCTCTCCCGACACCAGCTCTGCCAAGGAGCCCTTTCCTGGGAACCGCGCTGCCACTGCACCCACGGAAAGGGAAAACCCCCGAGGGAACAGGCAGGGCTCCTCCGCAGCCCCTCACCTTTGGAGAAGACGGGGGTCTGCCCCGTGAGCTGCTCCAGCACTTTGGCGGCGCGGGTGAGCCGATCCCCGCTCTCCCCGACGCAGATGTTGAGGCAGAGTTTGCGGATCCGCAGCTCCCGCATCGGGTTCTCCTTCTCACCTTGGTCCTGCTGCGGAGAGACCACACCGGGAGTAACCGGGGCTGCTCGGGGCACGGGGTCCGGAGAAAGGCATCGCAGGCGGACACCGCGCCCCGCTCCCCGCCGGGCCCGAACCGCGGAGCCGCGGCCGCTTCGGGAGCACCGGGCGGGCCGCGGCCCGTCACGGCAGCCGCTCCCCCCGGCCCCTCCGCGCCCATCCCGCCGCCGCGCCCATCCCGCCGGCCTTCCCCGCTCCCGCCCGCACGGGCCGCGCTCGGGAGAGCCCCGCCGGGCGCGGATGGCGGCGGATGGAGCGGGCCCGGCCCGCGGCCCCGGCACTCACCGCCATGATGGAGGCGGGGAAGAGGCGGGCGGGGCGCGGCCGCGGGGAATTGTGGGTGCGCGCGGCGCCCCCTGGCGGGCGGAGGGCGGGGTTGCCATGGCAACCCCCGCTCATTAATGCCCCTCATTAAAAACGGCGTCAAACACAGTAATTAGGGTAAATACTAACGGTAATTGCAATTAACCGAGAGAGGAAAAAACAACCCCAACATGCGGTGCGCAGTGCTGTTGTTCGCCAGCCTTGGTTGATGCCCGAACCCTTCCTGAGCCCCAAGTTCTGTGCTGGGAATGACTTTCCCTCTGTGGGATATCCCTTTGGCCCGGCTACATTCCCTCTCGGTTTCTTTTGGGAACCCCCTCACTTGGCAGAGCATGAGACCAAAAAAATAGAAAAAGAAGAAATTAAAGTTCTTGCCTTAGGATAGACGTGACTTAGTGAAAATCCAAAACAAAGTTCATTCTTCCTTGGAGTAAGGATCAGGGGAAGTCAGGTTCAGATCCCCAGAACTCCTTTAGGGCAGTGTTGGTGGGTTTCAAGAGCTGTGTCTGGGATCTGAATCCTCTTTTTGTACTGTTTGGGAGGGTTGGGGCTGGCAGTCTATTCCTGCTGCACTCAGGGGAGAGCAGAACTTCCCAGCTTCTCTGGGAAGGGAGCAGCCCAAACTCACACCCCTTTGGAGTCCAGGCTTCTCTTCAGAGGCCACATCCTGAGCAGAAAATGCCTCCAATGAAGCTCACACTCAGTAAGGATGGCAGCAGCTCAAGGCTTTCCCTGTTTATCCCCTTTCCCTGCCTCCCCAGAGCTGTGCTCAGGGCTGCCAGCCCGAGCTCTGTAATGCCATCAATTATTTTCCCCCCTGTTGCTTCTAAGCGAGGATGAAGGATAAATGAATAATCAACTTGTCTTATTAAGGAGAGAGAAAAAATGCCAGGAGTCTCCATGCAGAGGGTGTGAACAGCCTCTGGTTAAAAAGTACCATTTGCTGCTTCATTATGGATTTCCTCGCTCCAAGAACAGCTTGAAATAGCTGCAGGCTGGGCTGGCTTCCAGCAATCCATGGATCCCGTCTGGGATCTGACTGTGCAGCAGGGCAGAGCATGGGGCCAGGGGAGCAGGCTGGCACCAGGAGCTGGGCAGAGGGGGCTGAGGGTCTCTGCTGTGCCCCCTGCCCTCCATGGCTCTCTCTCCACAGCAGGGCCCTCCTTTGCCCAGGCCTGCATGGTCTGGCTGTGGCCAAGATCAGGCAAAGAGGCTGCAGAGAGGGAGGAGGAATTGTTCCAGCCACTCTGGGGGACAAAACAGAGCTCAGGGGTGTCACCCTTCCCTTTGTCTCCGTGTGGTGACCACCCCACGGTGCCACGTGATGGTGTTAACTCGTCCCAACCTCTGCTCCTGGCTCCTGCCAGCAGCAAAGAGCTTTGCTCAACTCCAGACACGGAGAATCAGAGAATCATGGAGTGATTCAGGTTGGAAGGGACCTTAAAGCCCATCCAGTGCCACCCCTGCCATGGCAGGGACCCCTCCCACTGTCCCAGGAGCTCCCAGCCCCAGTGTCCAGCCTGGCCTTGGGCACTGCCAGGGATCCAGGGGCAGCCACAGCTGCTCTGGGAATCTGTGCCAGGGCCTGCCCGCCCTTCCAGGGAAGGTCTCCCCATCCTCCCATCTTGCTGGAGAGACTTTTCCTACCCTGGCATTCCTCTGCTGAATTAATGAAGCTTTTCCTGCCTGGCACAGAGCTTCCCACTCACCCACTGCCTCGACCCTCTCCCCATCTCCAGATACATCCAGATGGGTTCCACGTGGAGCTTTTCCTGCTCTGAGTCATCCCTGTCCCCAGAATAGTCCAGAGCTCTGTTTTGCCAGGTGCTACAACACATTTTCCCTGGGAGAGGGGGTGGGCTCGGTGTCATTCTTGATTCAGTGCAAAGAAAGGAATCCGTTGCTGAGAGCAGCTTTGGGTTTTATCCAGGGATGTGCTGTTGGTTTCTGGCCCCAGGTTTTCACCTGGCTGCTGAGAATTTCATCTGCAGTGGGAGCACTGATCCCTGTTGTAGGAAATGCAGGTGAACTTCTTCAAGTGATCACGTCTGACTCCAGTTCAGAAGGCTGAATTATTATTTATTATAACTATGCTATAATACATTAGTATACAAGTTAAAGGAGATACTAAAACTCCAAACCTACTTTTTCTGACTCCCATATCTAACTAACTCACAACTCGTGACCCTCTCTCTAGAGTTTAAACACAAGTGGGTTGGATTGGCCACCAGGCTCAAATAATCTTCACCAAAATCCAACCAAGCAATCACCCCAGGTAAACAATTCTCCAAACACATTCCACAGGGAAAACAAGGAACAGAAATAGAAATTATTTTCCCTTTCTTCTCTCTGTGCTCCTCTATGAAAAATCCTGAGACAGAGAAGAATGTGCCGGGCACACCCTGCCACAGTGCCAGAGGTGTTTGTGATCCCCAGCAGGATCCCTTCGTGGCTGGGGAGAGAGAGAGAGAGCAAAGATTTCCTGAGTGAGGCAGGGAGGAACCTGTCACAAGGAGGGAGAGGAGTGGGTGCTCCTGTCGCTCCCTCACTGCGGGAATGCTGCCCGTGCTGCTGAGCAACGTTAGCATCATCCCTGCAAGAACAGGAGGCTTTTAAACCTTTATTTCAAACCTTTATCTCATCCCCTTCCAATGCCAGCAGAAGAAAAGGGGAGAGCAGGAACTGCAGAGGCCTCGTGGGACTGGGAAAGGGGACGATGCAGAGCCAGGGAAGGCAGAGATTTACAAATTCCACGTGGCTGGTGTTGATGCCTGCCCCTGGCACGCTGATCATTGCCGAGGCCAGCGTGAGAAGGACCACAAGGACCGCGGGACTGCAGCCAAGCACGGCTCGGCCACCAGGGAGGGGCTGCGAGCAGCATCCCCGGGAGGAGATGGGAAGTGCTTTACAGCAGGCCAAGGCTGGGTGGCACACCAAGGAAGGCTTGTCCTGAGAAAAACTTCCTGACGGCCGCCGAGGCTGCCGGAGGAAATCAGCCACCATGTGCCCCAACGCACGGCAGGGCAGAGAGGATGCAGTGCCACGCGGGCAGCGGCCTCGCGGCTCTCCTGGCTGCGTGTCCCGGGCGGAACGGGACAAATCTGGGATTTCTGGGCGCGATCGGGACCGGCGGGGGTCGAACCCGCGACCCGCGGAGCGCCGCGGCCACGCCCCACGGCCAAACCACGCCCCCTCCGCGATCCGCGCCCCTGATTGGTCCCGCCCTCCTGCCGCCGGCGGGTCATGTGACGGGCCAAGATGGCGGCGCTCAGGGCGGCCGTGCCGCTGCTGGCGCTGCTGGCGCTGTGCCCGGGCCCCGCGGCCGCCGCCGCGCCCCTGGTCATCTGGCACGGCATGGGTGAGCCGAGACCCTCCGCCAGCGGCCGCGGGGGCGGCGCGGCTTGCCTGGGGGCGAGCAGGACCGAGGGGCGCTCGCTCCGGTGTCCCCCTCCTCCGGACCGCCGGTCTCCACGGGGGCCGGGAGGTGCTGCCCCTCCCGGTGCCGTGGCAGCGGGGCTCGCGGTGTGTTTGTGGAGGCGAGATGGCGCATGTCGGTGTTCCCTCTCGCAGGTGACAGCTGCTGCAATCCGGTGAGCATGGGCTACATCCAAAAACTGGTGGAGAAAAAAATTCCGGGGATTTACGTCCTGTCGCTCAAGATCGGGAGCAGCCTGATCCAGGTGAGCCGGGCGTCACCCGCGTGTCTGCGTGCAGGGGTGGGGCTGACACCGCGGTTTTAACAAGATTCCACGAGCATTCCTGCTGTGCTTCCCTGCTCATTTTCTCTTCTCAGTGAGGTAAACAGCTTTGACAGGTAGAACCCGATAAAATCCAGCTAATACCTGCAAGAAAAGCACTGGGGGAAAACAAATCCCTGACCTAAATTGGATTAATATGCAAATCCAGTGATTAGCACACTCTAAGCACTGCAGGTAGTACGTGCTGAGGCAGAGCTTTATCCCTGGCCATGCTTCTCGATTTGCAAACATTTATTTACTTCAGTGTGTAATAAATTACACTCTTCTGACCCTTCGTGGGTTTTGACAGGTTTTTGTAGTCCTGTGGAATTTCTTTCAATAGTAATGTGCAGTGCAGGTGGTTTTCTGGGTGCTGGAGAAGTTTGATTTTTGAGTTTTATATCTATTTGAACAAAATCTGAAGAGATTGAAGTTGTGAAGGAGTTTGGGGAAATGTCAGCGTCCCGTATGAGACAGTTTTAGCAACCAGAGCAGGAGGGGAAGGGGAAGTGAAGGTAAAGGGAGTTCTCAGAAGTGGAATTTCACTTCCTATGAAAGCTCAGGTCCTCTTTCTAAACCACAAATGCCAGTGATCTGTTTGCAGAGCTGACACCAGCAGCAGCCACAGCCAAGGTACAAACTGATCCATGTGCTGATGTGATCCCCCAGGACATGGAGAACAGCTTCTTCATGAACGTCAACGAGCAGGTGAGGGAGGTGTGCAGCCAGCTGGCCGCGGACCCTCGGCTCCAGGGCGGCTACAACGCCATGGGCTTCTCCCAGGGAGGCCAGTTCCTGTAAGTCTGCTCTCTGCCCCGGCCTCAGGGCTCTGCTGCCTCCAGCTCCTCCTTTAGCACCCTCAGAACTGCTCAGCACACACCAAATGCTCAATTCCTGACGGCAGCAGCGCTCCAAGGGGGCAGGTTGAGTTCTGCTCTTCCTGGCAGGGTTAAATCCCCTTGGCAAGCGTTGCACAAGTGCCCAAGCCTGCACAGAACTGCTGCTGTGGCCTGGGCGTGCTCTGCTCAGCTCCTGGCTCTTCCCCCACAGGAGGGCTGTGGCCCAGAGGTGCCCTGCTCCTCCCATGCTCAGCCTGATCTCCATCGGGGGACAGCACCAAGGTAGTGTCCCCTGCAGCACCTCCTGGGCGCCTTTAGGGGCTCTTTCCTAAATTCTGATCACTTTTTTACCAATTAAATCGTCCCTTTGTTGCTGGCTGGATCTGGTGATGAGTTTGGCCCAATTAGTGTTTGCTGATTTCATTATCTTGATCTTGCTTAATTGGCAGTGGAAAGGGACCTCTGTCAGCAGCTGGCTTCACTGCCTGGGCAGGATTCTTACACACCTTGGGATGAGTTATTTTGTGGGGAATTTCTGAAACTGAACCTTCTGGATCACGAGGGTATTTTACAATCAGCATCTGTCAGGCCAAAGCCCCAAGGAAAGGGAGTTGTGAAAAAGGAATTAAGGAGTGTGCAGTTAAGAGAGGCTGGCAATGAATTCCAGATACTCTGCCCTGAGAATGCCACAGCTCCTGGAGTTTGTCTGTAGTGGAGAGGGAGGATTTGTAGGGAGCACCCAGCACTCCCCACCCCTTATCTGTGCCACAGCTCCCGGGGCAGGAGGGCTGTCTCAGGAGCTTGCAGGGCTACAAGCTGCCTGATCACCTGGCTAACTCTTGCTCCTGCTGTGCCAGAGGTGCTTCTTGTGCAGCAGGAGGGATGCAGGGCCCCAGCTAGGCTGACTGAGCTGTGTCCTGCCCAGGGGTGTACGGCTTCCCACGCTGTCCCGGGGAGAGCTCCCACCTCTGCGACTGGATCCGAAAAACCCTGGATCTGGGAGCCTACACAAAGTCTGTGCAGGAGCAGTGAGTACATCCCCCAGGCCAGGCCAGGCCACAGGAGCAGCTCTGCCTTTCCAGGCTGAGCCTTGGTTTGTCCCCTCTGCAGCTTGGTCCAAGCAGAGTATTGGCACGACCCGCTGAAGGAGGAGGACTACAGGAAAAACAGCATTTTCCTGGCTGACATCAATCAGGAGAGGGTAAGGACGCTGCTGACCTGTGGGCAGGACAGCAGGAGCCTGGGAAGGTTGAAGCTGAAGAGTTTCCCTGTCTCTGGGCTCTGCAGTGGCTTGGATGTGTTCTCCTGCTTCCATCCAGGGCATCAACGAGACCTACAAGAAAAACCTGATGGCTCTGAAAAAGTTTGTGATGGTGAAATTCCTCAACGATACCATGGTGGACCCTCCAATCTCTGAGGTGAGGAAGGCAGGGCAGCCTTTGGGGCTTCCTTGTCTCTGGTTTGTCCTTGGCTGGCAGAAGTGGAGGTTGCAGAGGGGCAGGCTGGGCACAAACACAGGCCTGGCACTGCCCTGGAAGCCTGCTGGGCTCCTGGGAGCCCTTCAGCAGCTGTTCCTTCATTTTTTACCCATTTTTATGCAGTGGTTTGGATTTTACAAAAGCGGCCAAGCCAAGGAGACCATCCCACTGCAGGAGACCTCGCTGTACAAAGAGGTGAGTCCTGGGGGCTGGGGGCTTCTGCTGTGTCCCCTCTTTACTGTCCCTGGGTCCCACAGCTCTGTTTCTGTCACTCCTGGGGCATTTCCTGCCAGGAAATGCTGTTTGTTTGAGGGGACATTTCCCTCCAGCCATTGCTGGCACTGGTGGGACCCAGGGGATAACACTGGAGGCTCCTGCCTGGCTCAGGGTGCCCCTCAGTGTTTCATGAGCTCTGCTCTTGTTCCAAGAGTCCCCTGGAATCCCTTTCCCCCTCCATGAGGAGGAGAGCAGAGGTGGAATCTCCCCTTTTTCCCCACAGGATCGCCTGGGGCTGCAGGAGATGGACAAAGCAGGGAAGTTGGTGTTCCTGGGGGTGAAGGGGGATCACCTGCACTTCTCAGAGGAGTGGTTTGACAGCTCCATCCTGCCCTTCCTCCAGTGAAGCTCCCCTGGGAGCCCTGGGCAGGGTTTTTCTCTAGCTAACACCAGCCACTTTGCAACAGCACTCGGTGCATCCAAGCCTGCAGGGATTTGGGGAGGGGGTTTGGCTCACGGGGGTTTGCAGGGTGGAATTCCACTCCCAGCTGGGCTGAGCCTTGCCCTGACTCTGACACACTCCAGGGCCTGGTGAATCCACCTGAGTTCTCAGAGCTGTTCTCCACCCCCTGTTCCTGCAGGGCACAGTGGCAGTATTAACCCAACTCACCACTGCAGGGATCAGCAAGACTCTCATGGCTGTATGCAGGGCAATCCTAGTACAGCCCATGCTTCAGGATGGGGGAAAAGGCCAAATTTAGGGGTTTCTGGGGAAAAAAAAAAAAGGTTTGGAATTCAGCAGTATTAACAGTTTTCCACTAATGGCTTGGTTTATGTTCTTTTGTACAACTGAGATCAATAAAGAACTTGCCATCTAACCAACTAAATAAAAGCTTGGACAACTGCTGACTGTCTTTGGAGGGGAGCTGAGGAAATTCTGGGGACGTATTCCAAGGAATCGAGGCAGGGTCAGAGGCAGAGAGGGGCATCTTGTCCTTCCTGAGCTCCCCAAAAAGAGACAAGAGCCACAGTAATGAGCAAGTTGGCATTAACTTTATTCTATCTTCTGTATAATCTTAAGTACATAAGAAAGGTTTTTTCACAAGCCTCAGGAGAAGACAAGTACAAGTCACAGGACAGTTTAAAAATAAAAAAAAAATTGCATAATTTTTTCTTTTTTTTTTCTTTTGTAAGTTTTGTACTAGAGAAAAAGAACATTGACACTTTACAGAAGAAATGCATTTAAGATATGCTTATGCCACCCGAGGCATTGGAAAAATGAAGGTCAAAGCACGTGCAGCTCCCTTTATGGGTCAGTACAGTACTGTGTGAGCCATCACTCTGCTCCAGGGCCCTGGAACAGAGGCTACGAGCTTCCACCAAAATAAAGAGCCAAGCAACAGGGGGGAAAAAGGGGGAGGATTCAGTGGGGGCTGATTGCAGGTGAGGAAGAGAGCGATGAACCGACTCGATCCAACTCGGGTATTTACAGCTCTGCACTACTGACCTGGAATGGAGGAGCTCCTTCCTCTGGGGAAGGGCACAAAAACCCTCCTGGGAGACTGAACCTGAGTTCAGCTGCTCCAGGAAGGAAGCCCTGGGGCAAAGGTTCCCTTGTGAAGGTGGAGGGCTGATGGAATGAGAGGTGCTCAGCTCCAAGCTACCAGCCAGGCTGCTGGGTGGCCGTGGTGACGGCGCTGCAGCCTTCCCGTGGCACTGGGCAACGAAAGCCTCCTGTCATGGCACAATCAGGAATGCACTGAGCTAGTGGGAATGATGGAAGAGAAATCAGGGTGGAATCGGCCCAGGTCCTCAGCCTTTGGTCCGACAAAACCGTTCCTATGTCCTGTGATGGCACCAGCTGCTCCAGAAGCTGGAATGAGCAGCTTGCAGGAGCTTCCCAGGACGGCTGCTCTAGGGCTGGGGACTGTGGACTCCAACAGACACCGTTACTCCTTCAAAAGGGGACAACACTCCTCTCACATCAACAGTTTTGCTTAAAGGCAATACGAAAACAACACTCTGAAAGCCAACTGCCAGGACTGGCTGTGAAGCTCACCGAGACTCTGATCGGTTGGTGCAGTTAGATGGGACAAGGGGAGAGAAAAATACACCTTCCTGCTGAGAGAGGTGGACAACCACTGACCCGCCACCTACCCCGAGCCCCAGGCAGAGGAATCTCAGTGATGGCAGGCAGCTGTGTCTCTCGGGTAGAAGAGAAGCAGTTTGAGAGCAGAAAGGTACAAGAAATCTAAGAGAATCATCTGAAAGCAGATTTGTCCCACAGCAGGGCCAGGGGATGAGCCTTGGAGCTTTTCAGCTTAGCCAGCAATTTCTGTCACAGTGGTAACCAACTTCTGACCGTTCCACACTGTCTTGAACTGTTCTGGGACAGGGAATTCAGTCTGGAGGGTAAAAACAAAAAGCTGTTGTCAAAAATCAGTTTATGGCTGACATTAGTAACCACTCCCACTGCTTCAGGCATTTCTTTTCTCAGCTTTGTGCTTTGTGTGACCTCCTGTACCATCACTGGTGCCTGTTCTGCCCCCAAGAGATCCTGACGAAGAAGCAGCTCTCACCAACCAGCAACAATCTTATTTACAGATGTTTCTTTGTTGTTTTATTTTTTTTTTAATCAGCTCATCATTCACAACCTCCAAACTCTACCCCACTGTAACCAACACAGCTCCAATATCCCCCAGCAGGGCTGCAGGGGGATTCCAAAGCAGCACTTACAAAGTCCCCCCCCTCGGTGGGGATGAGCACGTTCATCTCCGAGGACTTGGCACTGACGATCTCGCAGTCGAGGGAGCTCTTGCTCAGGTACACGTGGCACCCATCTGTCTTGTTGATGGAAATCGTTGGCACTTTACCCATGACCTGGCAGGGCCAGAGCAGAATTAGTTTAAACTGGACAGCCGTGGCAGTTTTGGGTGTGTTTTCTTTCAAGGCAAGAGGTTTGACTGCAAGCCCTCGCCGGATTCAAATATTCCCACACCTTTAGCAAAAATCCAAAGTTTTTGTTTGCAGTTTTCCCCAGTTTCATGTTCTGACCTCTTTAGAGCAAAACTTGAGCCAGCTTTGGGCAAAATGACCATCTCAAATCAGATGTCCAAACTGAACTGGAATAAATCCTACTGCTGGCTTCCTGCTTTGGCAGCCAAATGTGCTTTCTACCTCACAGAGCCTCAGCTCTTACCCAAACCCTGATACAGCTCAAAGACATAAATTTCAGCCCTTTCCCAATGGTGTTTCATGGATATTCTCCACAGCTGCACACTCCTGGTCTGGAATACAACTGCTTCAGAGCCAGGAGGGAGAACAGGTCACTCACCTGAACTTTAACATCCCTGCTGTTGATGATCTCTACAATGCCCACCACGTCATCAAACACCAGACCCAGCTTCTTGCAGTTATCTGCAAAGAAAAGCATATCAGGGCACAGAGCTTTTGGAGGCTCCAGCTCCTGCACACACAGCAGCAGGCAGGAGCAGCTTTTAGGGTGCAGCTTTCACCCCACTCACCGAGGGTGATGGAGTTGATCTTGCCTTTGATTTGGAGTGTGCTGTTTGTGCACTTGAAAACATATGCTACCTGCTTCAACTCTGTGTCACTGATGACCAGGTTAGTGGCATTCTCCTGGTTTTCCTGAAAAGGCAGTGGAAACACACTTCATTTTCTGAATGCAGAGCAATTAATCCATTAAAACCCCTTTAAAAACAAACAGATGCCTTCAGGTTGGTGCCTCTTAGGAGAAAATTCTCCAGAAGAGCCCCCTTTGCTTCTCCAAAGCTCCCATCCCTCCAAACCCGCTCCTGCCAGCACCAGGCACTCACCACTCTCCACTTTTTGCCTTCTAATTCTAGCAATGGAGGTGCCTTCAGGGAAGGATTAGCATTACAGGCTGGTTTGGGAGCAGTGAAAGGTTTGGGGCCGCTTCTCACGGGGCCCCCTTGGTTCTTCAGGGCTGGATTCTTGTGGGTTTTCATGTCATCTGAGACGTGCCTTAAGCCTGCAAGAGAAGGCAAACCTGAGAGCCAGCTCCCTCCAGGAATGCAGCTCCACCAACACCAGACATCAGTGGTTACAGCAGTCAAGATAACACTTGTGAAAACACAAATAAACTCCTGAGACTGGGGCTGAGTTGAGCCCAAGTGTGAGTGACAGGAAGGGAAGGAGGAAGCAGGAAATGCTGGTGCAATATCGACAAGAACACAACGGGAACCACAGAACCAGAGTGTGCCAGCTCTTCCACTCTGCATCTGGAAAAAGCCCTGAGCCCAGCACCTCGTGAACTGATGTGCTCACAAAAAAGGGAAAAATCTGTATAAACACCTGCCAAATTGCACTTTTTGTACCACAAAGAAGCAGGCAACAAAAGGGCTCAGCCTCAGGTATTTAAAGCTGGAAGTTCATGCTTTGAACAGTTCTCCCCCAGGAGCGCTCCCTTTGTCCCAGCCTGGGACCAGGTGGGTTTTTATGTGCTTTTTAAGCAGGGGCATGGAGGGGCAGCAGGAAAACGAGAAGCAGCAGCACAAGGAGCAGCAGCACAGCAGTTCCTCCTCCCTCCTCCCCCGACATACCCGAGGTGATCCCTTCTCCCCGGTTGATCTGGGCGAAGAGCGCCGAGCGCGAGGCCGAGTCGTCTGTGCTGGAGCTCACGGGGGCAGGAGGAGGGGGAGGCCCTGGAGGAGGGGGTGCAAGGCCAGCCGGGGGGGCAGGGGGTGCTTTAGCCCCTGCTGTGGCTGCAGGACCCTGGAAGAGCAGGGGAGAGGAAAGGCGCTGGCACCGGCTCCGTTCGTGCCGCGGGCAGCCCGGGCTCGCCCCGGGGCTCCCTGCTGCAGCCAGCACTCACTGTTTTGCTCCAGGTCAGCCCTGTGGTGTGGTACTCTTTGATGTAGGCCTGCAGCTCTGTCCAGATGCTCAGGTAAGCTTTGACCCAGTCCACTTGTTTTTTATCTCTGAGAACACAAAGAGGAGGAATGAAAGGCCGAGGAAAGCCGCTGGAGCAGCCCCAGCAGTTCAACAGCATTCCTGAGAGAAAAGGTGAACTTACACATCCTTGTACTCCTTGAGGATCCGGTTGGTGTAAAACATGGCAGCATCCGTCATTTCCTTCACGTAAGGACCAGGCTTTGGAGCCTAGAGCAGAAAAACCACGTTGGCACTGAGCAGCCCACCAGGGAGATCCTCCAGAGCCCACCAGACTCCCCAGCAGCCCAAAGAAAACCCCTTCCCACTGGAACCAAAGCCCTTACCATGGCCACCCAGCCCAGGGCTGGGATGCTCTCGCTGACTGCTGATAAGTGGTTGAACAGTTTGCTGCCACGGTTCTTCTCCCTGAAATTCTGCACGGCCTGGATCTGCTCCGAGATGGGCTTGAGGAGCTCTGAGAAGGCGTTCTGCACAACGACACACGGGGACAGCAACAATCAGGGAAATTAATTAGCACGGCTCTGGAACGGCTGCACAGCTGAGGTGTGCTGAGTCGGAACAAGATTCCAACTGGCACCAGTGACTGCTACAGCTCCTGTCCAGGCTTGGCCCCCTCCAAGCCACGCTTGGTCCCACAGCCCAGCTCCTGCGGGGCTGAAGTCATGGCTCCCATCGGATCGGCGCCGTGGGAGAACGCCAAGAACTGTGACTCATGTTCAATCCAGGAGACACTGACAAAGCTTGTTAGTAACGAGGACAGAAATAGCATTTGCCTTTCCTGGGTTCTTTTGTTCCAACACAGTTTGTTAAATTTTTCCTCTCCTCCACGAACCCTCGGAGGAAGGGGTGCTGGGCAGGTTTGGCACCTACAGCCTGCCTCACAACCAGAGTCTCAGCAGGCTCAAAGGTCACTCCCATTAAGCCAAATTTGAGGATTCCAGTTATTTCCCAAGTATTTGGATGGTAAAATTTTGCTCCTGTGTGCTGTTCCCTTGGAATGCTGACTGGAAGTGCCAGAAGTGCTCTGGGGTCAGAGCACAGCAAAGAGCCAATTCCATGTTTCCAGAGATGCCTCTGAGGCAACTTTTCCATCCTTTAGCATCGGAGAGTCTCCTGCTGGTGGCAGCAGAGAGGGACAAATTTGGTCAAAACTTGCTTCCCAAAGCCTCAGTTTCTGTTTTTGCTGCTCTTTCCTCTGTTTAGATGAAAACTGAGAGGTCCCAAGCACTGCTGGCCAGGCCACACTTTCAGGAGCTCCAGCCCAGCAGCACATTCCAGTCACAGGATGGGGAAATTCTTCAGCACAAGCACTGAGAGCTCACACATTTTGCATTTTAAACTGGCTGCTCCAGAATTAGACTTCTGCCAGACAACCAGCACAAAGAGCTACCCTAGATTAGGGCTGTTCTTTGTTCATAATCCTTTATTTAAATAAGGTGTCCGTGGGATTTGTAAGCAGATTCTCAGGCTAGAGGCTGCACAGAGCTGCACCCCAGCAAGCCTGGTGGAACATAACAACCCTGCAACCCTGCTGATTTTGGGGAAAAAGATGCAGATCTATTTTGCAATGAATAGGGAAGGAGCACAGAAATCCAGCTCCCACGATGTAACAGTAGAAGCCACGACTGAGTGAGATAATAACTGCAAAGAAAAGCAAGGTGGGATCCTGTTGCTCGGGAAAAACAGTTCTCAGCAGGGAAAAGCCAATGCATTCAGGATCAGATTCTCAGCCACACATCCTGCTGAGAAGCAGCAGCCCAGGGTAAAGTGTTAAATTACCTTCTAAGGACAAATCAATCCTAAAAGCCCAGCCATTATTCAGAGGCCATTCAGTAGATGCAAGTGTCTGCTCTGCTCCTGGAGGAGTTTGAAGCCTGAAAGTCTCTGAGCATCACATAATGAAAAGCAGGAGCTACACAAATCCCAGGGTGGCTCCTGGCTCAGACAAGATCCTGTCTGCAGCTTCTCGGGGAGCACTGATTGAGCAGAGCTGGTGCCAGGTGAAACTGGAGACAGAGGCTGTGAGCTGACAGCCCCGGGCTGCTCTGACAGCTCCACAACACCTGCTGCTGTAACAACAGGGAAACGCCAGTTCTGCAGCTCCCACAGCTACTGGGGAGCACCCAGAGCACTTCATGCCTTCAGCAAGTGTCCCCAGTCCTCCAGTGAAAGAGATTTTACAAAGTGCAAAAAGGCCTCAAAAAGTAAATATAAAGCTAAGGAAAGCTGGGAAATTTCAAAACCTTCTCATGGGATGCTAGGAAGTTAAGAACCAAATGAATACATTATATTTATCATAAGGAACAAGATATTTCAAGATGTGAGAAGTCCTAGATATATGCTTTGCAAAGACAGAAAAGTTCCCCCAACACTTGCAGCCACCCCTGACCCTGAAGGCAGAGGTTTCTGATCAGGGATTTCCCACACTCACCTCTGCTGGCTGCTGATGCTGAGATGCCACCACCAGAAGAGCCCTCTCGCTCATCAAGCCTTCATGGACCATCTCAGCCTAAGGACAGTCACAAACATGAGGGAGATTCCCTTGTGCCACATCAACAAATCATCCCACCGGTGAGGAACCGGCCACAGCGACCCCAGAGCACATTCCTGGAGAAAGCCATCCCCAGAGGAACCTCACCAGGGTGTCACAGCTCAGGGCTGGGCAGTTTTCAGGCCTCCTAAAGGCCTGCCCCAAGCTCTGTACACAGCCAGGCACTTAAGGGATTCCAGGAGAAGGTCTGATTCATCCTGAGTGTGGAGGTGGCACCCTGGAGGTTATCTGGGCATCTGCTTTGAATCCTCAGGGATCATAAAGATCCTGGGATGCAGTGCTCGAGGAATGCAGACTCTGACAGGAAATTTGGCCCTTCCAGCCGCCCTGAGGACAGGCAGCACCTCCAGAGCAGAGGGGGAACAGGAATCCTTACGTGTTTCTGCACATCCCCACCAACTTCTCTGCTGATCTTGGTGTACTCAGCCACCGGCCCGGCCAGAAGGGCATCGAAAGCCTGCACGTACTGAGCCACTCCTGTGGAAAAAAAACAGAGCACAGCAATCACCAGGAGCACCCCACAGGCTGCCACAGCCCTGGGCTGCACCTCCCACCTGCAGGAGGCTGAGCCTGAGCTGAGGCAGCCACAGAGATTTCACCTCCACAGGGCAGCCCCCTCCAGCCTGGCTCCCCCAGAGCGTGCCCTGTGCCAGCTCTGCACGGCTGCTGGCACTGCCCCGGGCCTCACCTTTGGCAGGGGCATCTCCACACATGCCAGGGCCTTGGCACACGGTCTCCAGGCGCTCCACAGCCTTCTCCAACCGCTCCACCAGCCTCTCCATGTCTGCTGCTGTCCACAGCCTGCACAGACAGGAGGCAATTACCTCCAGCCCCAGGTGCCACGGAGGGTTTATGGCTGTCTGGTACGAGCCCTACCAGTTCCAGGAGAATCATTCCTGGCCAGCTCTGCACCCTGAGGACGGCCAGCAGTGCACCCTCACTTAGCCAAGACAGCTGGGTTACACAACAGCCTCTTGCTGTTGCCACACCCGCTCCTTAATAGTTTCTATTCCATTTTAAGGACTCCTTACATGTGTAAGGACACAAAATTTGACCTTCTAACCTCGTAGTGACACCGCTCATTGACACAAAGGTCCCCCCAGGTTCCCACTGCAGTCAGGTTCTGGCCAAAGTCCCAGCTGTGACTACACAGCTCAGTTGCTTTGCTGGGAGCTCACACGCTGCTGGGTTTGAATCTCCAAATACACCTGGAAGGATCTCCTGGAGCCCTGAATTACTTCCAGGAGCATCTGTAAGCCCAGCACTGCTCCAGCACAGAGCCTGAACCACCCTGGCACACGCCAAGGGGAGCAGCTGCACGAGCTGAGGCGGCAGAGCTGCCTCTGCAACAACAGCCCCTGTTCTTCCTCTGCAGCTCCGGTGTCTGCAGAACCTCCTCTGCAGCCACCGCACCGGAAAGAGACTCAGGCACAAGAGCCATTTGCTGCATGTCATCTGCAAAAAGTCTTAGAAGTCACATAAACTTTCCATTAATTACTGCCTTGCACCAAGCAACAAGACAGGTCATGCTCCCAGCAGAGTAACGCTCAGGGAATGCAGGGAGGGAGCAGCAAAGTCACCAAGGGCATTTTTATCTTATCACCACTCATCGAAAGATTTTACAGCATGAATCACGATGGTGGCCTGGACACAGATCCCTTCTGAAGGGGTTGCTGCAGCCTGCAGAAGCTCAAATCCTGCCTGGAGGAGGGGGTCAGTTCCAAAACAGCCCCTAGAACACTCCAGGAGGAAGGCAGGGTTTACTCAGCTGAACTGACACTGGATCCCCTCTGAGAGGAAACCTCGAGTTTTGCTTTTGTTCACAAGCCCTCTCAGCCCTGCTGCTTCAAAGTGCACGCTTTCACCTCATTTCCAGAGGATGTGGGGCAGGTCCAGCATTAGTCACGAGCCCAGCACTGATGTCA
>QUSF01000136.1:410878-463319 GCA_003676055.1 Chloebia gouldiae
TCACCCCGGACCCCCGGCCGTGCCCGCTCCCGGTGCCGCTCACCCCGCTCCGCCGCTCCCGGCCGTGCCCAGCCCCGCCGCGCCCGCCGCTTCCGGCCCCCGCCCCGCGCGCCGGATGTGCGCACGGCGCGCGCGGCGAGGGGCGGGGCTTCGGGGCAGCCGCCGCGCGATTGGCGGGCGGCGATGGAGGCGTGGTCAGGGCGGTGGAGGGGTGCGGCGAAGAGGCGGGGCTTCGGGGCGAACGCCGCTCTGCGATTGGCGGATCGGATGGAAGGCGTGGCCTGTGCCTGCGGTGGGCGGGGTCATGGGCGGGGTCTCGGCTGCGGGATGGGGCCCGGGACCCCCGGGGGGATTCGGGACCCCCGGAGGGGCTGCGGGGGCTCCGGGACCCGCGCGGGGTCACACAGAGGGGCTGGGGGACTTTGAGAGCCTCAGCAGGACCAGCTGGGACCCCCCTCGGGCTGGGCTGTTGCGGTAGGGGGTCCTCAGAAGGTTTGGGACCCCCCAAAAGGGGTTGGGGGTGCTTTGGGATGAAGCGGGAGTCTCCGGGAGAGGGGCAAGGCTGAAGGTTGGGGTCTTGAGATGCCGCCAGGGTGGGGTTAGGGGGAGGAGACCCCCTTGGTGGGGGGGTCTGTCCCTCTCCTGCAGCGACAGGGTTTGTATGGGGGGGGATGGCCTCTGTTGGGGCTGGGAGGGGGGCGAAGGGATCACCGGCTCTCCCCAAAACCTGGCGGCAACCGCGGGGGCTGAGGTCAAGGGCCCTCTGAGCCTGGTGGATGCGGGGTGGGAGAAAGATCCTGTGGGGTGCTGTCCGGTGGAGGAACGGGACAGTGTCCCGGTAATGGCTGGGACACTGTCCCGGGATGGAACAGGACACTGTCCCAGTGAGGAACGGGACGCTATCCCGGGAGGGCTGGGGCGCTGTCCCGGTGAGGAACGGGACGCTATCCCGGGATGGAACGGGATGCTAACGGCCGGGACACGTTGTCAGCCCGGGGAGGAGGAGGAGGAGAAGAAGCCCCGGGCGGCGCTTCCGGCCCGCGCCGCTACCAAAGATGGGCACGGCTGCTGCGAGCCGCGGCGGGGCTCTGCTGACACCTAGCGCGGCTCCCCAGCATCCCGACCCTCCGCGGCTCTCGGCTCCCTGCCGGCAGCCCGTGCGGACGGGGAACGCCCAGCTCCCGGGAATCGCCTTCCCCGCTCCCCCCGGAGCATCCCCGCAGCTCCCGCACGGAGCCGCGCTGCCCTCAGCCCGTCCTTCCGCAGAATCCCAGAATAACGGGATTATTCTGTCTGTCTCTAAGAGCATCAAGTCCAGCCTATGCCCTAACACCTCAACCAGCACCAAGTGCCACGTCCAGCCTTTTTTTAAACACGGCCAGAGATGGTGATTCTACCATCCCTGGGAAGACAATTCCAGCACTTTATAATTCTTTCGGTGAACATTTTTTTCCTAATATCCAACCTATACCTTCCCTGACGTAGCTGAGACTGTGTCCTCTTGTTCTGTCAGTGCTGCCCGGTGAAAGACCGACCCCCGGTGTCTACAACCTTCCTTCAGGGAGTTGTAAAGAGCGATTAGGTCCCAGCTGGGCTGCACCTCCGCACTCACCGAGGCTGCTCCTTGGTTTTCTCCACCTTGCCCACATCCCCTGTGCCCCTTGCCCTGTCTCCATCACCATCAGATGTGATGCAAAATAGAAAAACAAATAGAAAGACAAGGCAGCACCGCTGCCTCGTGATTTACAGCATCCTAAAAGTCGCTGTAGGGAAGAACCAGCCAGGTCCTGCCTCAGCAGAGCAGCGCAGGGGGAATCCAGGTGGGCGGCATCCATGGGGAGAGGAAGGAGAAATCCCAGAGAACAGAGAGAGAACAAAAAGTAACCTGAGAATGGGGAAGAGGGGAGCAGGGCTGCCCAGGAACCGCGGTGTTTGCTCCTGGGGTGGGTCTGTTCAGCTGAGTGCAGTTCCTGGAGGAATAAAAATCGAATTCCTGGTACGGCTGGGTGTGTTTACAGTCTGGAGAGTCAGCGACCTGACCTGCTCCATCCCTGCCCCGTGTCTGCTGCCTCATCCCCCTTTTCCACAAGCACCATGGGAATATTTGCTTCGTGTTTCAGCTATGTTTTGTCTAAAATGTCTCTGCGCCCCTCAGACAGCAGCTTTTGGGTTTTTGCAGCTACTTGTCCCTTGTGGTGGGTGAGGGGGGCACTGCAGTCCAGCTTCATTCCTGTGAAAATGGGTTTTTTTTTTTTTTTTTTTTTTTTTCCCAGCAGGAAACCACATCGCTGCCCCATCATTTCTGTCCATGTGCAGTAGCCCTGGGGCTGCTAACAAACTTGGCAACAGCTGCTTCTGCAAAATATTAACCAAAGCCCACCAAAACCACGTCAGCCTGTGTTTGCAGATGACAAGAGTGAGGTCAGCCTGGTGGCACAGACAGGGTGACCCCTGGGGACAGCTGTGACACCCATCCTGCACAGCTGGCCTGGGTTAACTCTGCTGTCCCCAGGTGGTGACAGAGCCCTTGTCCTGAGCACAGCCCTGCTCCAGCATTCCTGCAGTTCTTTCCCAGGAACTTCCAGCTGGATCTGCCCCCTGACCCAGCCTCCCTGGGGACTCTGGGGTTTGCTTCCCTTCCTGTGGGAACCTGGGCTTGGTTCAGCTTCAGGTGTGTTTGAAGCCAGCTCTGGGTGATTCCTGCTGCTCCTGCCTCCTTCCATCCCAGGGAAATCCATCCTCACCACTGGAATGTTTCACAAACCCTGCTGCCAGATAAACCCGAGGCTTTTTGCCCTTTCCCTGCTGATAAGGAGGGGGTTTATTCCTCACCCTCTGCAAGGAGAGACTCTTCACGCTTCCACTTTTTCCCTGCAGGGTAAATGCTGTCACCTCTGGAATTGTCCCTGCAGTCACTCCTCCTGCCTGAGCCACTGCAGTCCTGCCCCTTGGAGCCAGAGGATGGAGTCCTGCAGGTTGATGTGCTGCCTTCTGTTGGTTTGATTTTGTCCCTTTTGCAGTCAGCTGGTCCCCAGAGCAGACCAGAAGTCCTCTGCTCCCCTCCTGCTCAGGCCCCCCAAGGTCAGGGCTGGCCCAGGAGCCTGTGGGACCCCTCAGCTGGGATTCAGGGATGATGCCCACCCCTGGCAGCTGATTCCTGGCAGGCACAGCCCAGCCCATCTGCCCTGAGAGGCAGCAGCCCTGCAGGTGTGAGCACACAGCCAAAAATGCACCCTGCCTTTTCCCCCTCCTGCCTCTAATTCCCTGCCCCTTGCCCGGAGCATGCAGCAGCCCTGCCAGCCCAGCCCTGCAGGGAGGCACTTCCCAGCACTTGGCTGCATTTTCTCCCCATCCAAGGTGTGTATGGATTAAGCCAGAGCACAGCTGTAGGTACAGGCAACACCTCCCTGTGTGGTTTTTTTTGCCACCCATTTCTTCTCCACGCTTGGAGTGAAACCCTGTGTAAACAAACTGGAGCACAATCCCTGCTCCCAGGCTGGAGCTCTGCGAGTGTTATCAGCTCTCATGGTCACTTTCCCCCCCCACATCTCATTTTCTTTAAAGCCTCAACCACGGGAGGCATGCTTAGTGAGGAATATCCAGCCCCCAGTTCAAGCTCCTTTGGACGGTTTTAGTCTCTTGGGCTGGCTGCAAAAAAACCCCAGAGACTCCACTTCGTGAACTCCACAGAGCCAAAAAACAAGGAGGCAAAGAATAAAGTGTCCCTTATTTCTGTTGAAACTCTCTGAGAAAAAGCCTTGGAGGCAGCAGCACTGCCCACACCCCTCAGAGGCAGCCAGGTTGTGGCCATGGCTGGGATAACTCCTGGCCAGGAGCAGAGCAGGGGTCAGAACATTCCCAACAACCCCGAGCTCTGTGTTGGCTGGAGCCTTCCTCCTCCTCCTCCTCCTCTTGCAGAGGGTGCTCCTGACCCCCACCTATCCCTCCACAGGGGCTGCAGAGAGTGTTGGCTTTGTCCCCCTGGTGTGTCCTGCCCTCGGGAGCTGCTTTTGAGCACAAAACCAGCTCCCATCCCATCCCTCTGCCTTCTTTCCCTGGCCACAGGGGCAGAGTGGGGCTCGCTGGAGCATTCTCAGCTGATCCCCCTGGCTATTTTTAAACCCCATCCTCATTCCTGTCCTTTGTACCCAAATGTGGAACAAAGGATGAACCACATCCATCCCTCCCAAACCCCCCACTCTCAGCCCAACCCTGGCCCCACCAACTTCTCAACAAAAGGCAGCAGCTCTGTCCCCTGCTGCAGTGGCCTTGGGGACAGAGCAGAACCAGCACAGGCTGGGAATTCACCCATCCGTGGGGGTGGCTGCTCTCAGCCCCTTTTCTCCAGTCCCACTTGCTGCTGGAGGCCTTGGGGAGGGCAGGGCTCTGCCCCTTTCTGCTGTGGGAGCAGGGAATGTGAGAGGGGGGTATAAATATCCAGGGAGATTAGTGCTCCCCAGCACCCTGCCCCGGCAGCCAGGCTTGAGTGTCACCCACAGCCCACATTCCCTTTCTCTCCGCTCCCCAGCTGCCTCTCCTGTTTCCAGCCTGGAGTTCACCATCTCCGCTGGCAGCACTTTGATTTCATTCCTCCCTCCACCCCCTCCCCGTTCCCCTCTTGAAAAGGAGGAAATAATGGAGCCTTTGTTGGGTGGCTGCGACACAGGCACCGAGCAAGGAGCTGCACGGGGGCAAGGGGCTGAGCACAGCCTCCTGCCTGGATTATGGCATTCCTGCACCACGGCTCAGGAAAAGTCAATCCTGCACCCCGTGGTGTCTAAAGGGACCCAGGGCTCGCTGACAGCCATGAAAAATCCCAGATGAGTGGAAAAAAAAAACCTCTTCACGCCCGCTGCCGACTTCCCCCACTTTTATGTAAATTAATATTATCAGGTCCTGGGGCTTGGGTTCTGTACAGATATATACAAACAGGAAACGGCTCCATATTTACATCATTAAGTTAATTAGGCTCTGTAAAATAAGCACAGGTCCCACATTAGTGCCCTCTGTAGAGACAGCAGAGGTGAGCTCACGTCCTGGGCGCGGGCACACTGACAGTGTAATGTACACTAACGATCACCCCCAGGCAGGGCACTGGGCACAGCTGATCCAGGCAAAACCATCCCAGTCCGGGCTTCCCTGCCCTCCAGAGCCCAGCAGGGAGAAGCCTGTCCCTGGTGGGGCACCACCATGTGTGTAATGTACACTACCAGTGCTCTGTGGGCCCCGTGCAAGGCACGGGACGGGCACAGATCCCGAGTTCGAGGCAGTGGATGCTCCACACGGCTCCTGCAGCACCTCCAGGGGCACCAGGCTGGGCCAGCCCAGAGGGGACGAGCCCCTGGCGAGCCCCAGTGTGAGCAGACAGACCCAGCCCGGGTCACACGATGCTGGCCAGCTCTGTGTTGTCCGACTCCGAGCTGCTGTTGCTCTCCTCCCTGGGGGAAAGAGTTGGGAATGAGGCATGGATTAATCCACAGAGCAAGGTCTGCATCCCGGTAATATCTGCCGTGGGGAACAGGAGCTTTCCAGAGGGATATCAGCACCTCAGGCAGCCCCCACACAAGCAGCTGGGGCGGGTTCCTGCTGATCTCCCAACCCTTCACACCATCCCTTTGGAAGCTGGGATTGGGAAAACAAGTCAGCCCTCTCCTCACGCCACCGCCCACAAGTCCTGGAGGATTCCTGGATGAGTCCCAGTGTGTCCCAACCCGTCTGATCCTGCCCCCACACACACCCCCACAGGCTGTGCTTGCTGCCTGACACTCACCTTAAATCCTGCAGGGCTTTCTTGTTTTTGCTGCGCTTCTCCTCGTCGATGGGATACAGCTTGAACAGCAGCAGGCTCAGCAGGATCAGCCCCACGGGCACAGCAGACACCAACATCTTCAGGGTGAAGTTCACCTGGCCAGGCTGGGAGCAGCCTCGGGTCTGGTACCCTGCGAAGCTGTGGGCAGAAAGGCACCTTCAGACCAAAGGAGACAGGGTTTGCAGGGGCTGAACTGCTCCCTGAGGGAGAGTTTTGGGGAAATAACCAGATTTAGAGCCCACCAGCCCCTTTCCAGAGGCTGGGAAGTGCCTCCCTCCCCGGCCTCCCCTCAGCTCCCACGCAGGAACTCACTCCAGGCTGAGCGTGGAGATGCCCAGAGAGACCCCAGCAGTGAACTTGGTGAAGAAGACATAGAAGGAGAAGAAGATGGCCTCGTGGCCATGGGAGCTGGGGTGCTGCAGCTTGAAGTCATCGATGACATCTGGCAGCATGGACCTGTGAGGAGAGAGGCACGGTGACCACCACGACTGGCACAACAAAGCCACCTCCTCTCTGCTGAGAGCATTTCCCTCAGGAACCCCACCTGGGGCTGCAAACACTGCAAAAACAAAAACCCTTCTGAGGGGTTTTTAACCCCTCTGGCAGGCTCTGGAAGCCCCCTGCCCAGCCCCTCACACTCACCAGGGCAGGAGGAAGGCGGCTGCCACGCTGATGCCGGCGGCGACGGCCACCATGTAGGTGACAAAGAGGTTACTGTCCAGGACAACCACGGCGATGAGGAAGGGGATGGCAGACTGCAGAGGGGGCAGAGACTGGGTTGGCATCCCCAGGGCCTGGCCTAGACCCCCTGATTTTTCTCCCCTCCCACATATCCCAGCCCTCCAGGGAACCAGAGGTGCAGTGTCCCTCCCTGAGCCCCACGACACACCCAGGACAGCACAAACAGCAGCAGGAGGGACAGGCACCATCAGCAGCAGCCCCTGCCCAGCTCTGTGCTCTTTTGGGGGAACTCTGCTCATGCCATGTGGTAAAGACCATCCCCACATGCACCCCACACCTGAGGGGCCACTCACTGAGATGCCCACGTAGACAGCTGTCTTCTTCCCAAAACGGGTCAGGAACCACTGCCAGAAGGGAATGGTCAAGGTGGCCGAGAGCTGTGGGAATAGAGAAGGGTCGTGGTGTTGGCTCTTGTCTGCTGGAAAGGCCCTCCCAGAAAGGAACAGCTCCTGGCAAGGCCTCCTCCCATCCCAATTCCAGCACCTGTGGTTGCCACGTGCTCCGGGGGCTGGCACAAAGCCACACGTGGTGTGTGGGGCCATCTCCTCCCCCAGAGCAGAGCCCTGGCACCACACCTGCCCCGACAGAGGGAGGATCTGGCTCAATCCTGAGTGCTGGGAAGGGACCTGATCTTGTCACCCGCCCCCAGCGTGGCCAGGAGCCGGGCTCTGCGGCCACCACGGCACCTCAGTCCTTTCCACCCCAGCGAGGAGAGGGTGGAAAGTGCTTCCAGCAATGAGGCAAGCTGCAAAGAGCTCTCAGGGAGCTGCTTTGCTCCATGCTCCTGGCACTAAACACTGAGATCTTTTTCTCAAAGTAGGGAGGGGAGGGAGACAAGTGGCAGGATTTGGACAAAAGGCCCCCGTGGCTCCTGGTGTCCCCCATCTGTGGCCTTGCTCACACAGGAACAAAGGCCCCTTTGCAGGACATTTGGCAGCTTCTTCTCCCTCCCCTTGTCCCAGGGGACGCCTGATCACTGTCCCCGTGTGCCTGTCCCTCCCCTCAGCCCACGCCAGCACCCCCTGGACCCCACCACAGCCCCAGCCCCCCGACGGCTGCAGGACGGGGCCGTACCCACCATGATGGCCAGGAGAATGTTCTGGAACTCGTTGCGGAAGCCCAGGGTGTAGGTGCAGAAGAGGGCAAAGTTTCCCTCCAGCAGCTGTGGAAAAGGCAGGCAGAGCTCAGGGGGGCCAGCCAGCCACCCTGAGGTGACAGGTCTGTCCTCACACGGCCGCACCCCCAGCGCAGCCAGGGCAAGAAAGCAGCCACTGACCGAGGGCACGGGGCCAAATCCTCCCCTGGCTCCTCCACCACGGGCTCCCAGCCCCTGGGATCGTCCCCACAGCCACCCCCCTGCCCCCAGCCCTTCCAGCTCACCATGAAGGCCAGCGAGGTGAAGAGGAAGCCGGCGATGAGCTTGATGTAGGGCCCGTGGTTCATCACCAGCTTCAGCCCCTGGAAGAAGGAGACAGGCTCGTCCGACTGGAGCTCAGAGGACTCTGGGGAGCAGAGATCAGCATTAGAGCCCACCCAGAACAGCCCCATCCCGCTGCTCAGCCCCCTCCACAATCCCTGCCCACCCACCCAAGGGGGTCAGGGCAGCCCCTGCCCTCACCCGGGGGTCCCTCAGCCCCATGGAGCAGCTGATTCCCCCAGGACAGGCAGAGAGAGGGAAGGACAGAAGTTTGGATATCACATCCCCCCGTGATGCCCTGGTTGGCACTGGCAAGCTTGGCCAGCCAAAAATGGGCGAGATAAAGGTTATCTAACAGACCCCAGAGGTGCTCTGGCCTCCTGCAGCACCTCCCCAGGCCCAGAGCTCAGCTCCACCTGCCCTTCTCCTCAGGGAGACCCACAAATGAGGGACCAAGAACTCGGCCAGGCTCCAGGAGAGAAAGGAACAGAATCATTTCCAGAAGCATTCCCGAGCATTGCAGCCCCTCTCCAGCTCACCTCTCCTCTCCCTCACGCCCAGCACCAGGATGAGGGCACAGAGGATGTAGAGCCCCCCGATGACCCCCGCAGCAATCATGTAGGCGTTCCTCTGTGCAAGAGAGGGAGCAGCAGTCAGGGAAGGGGCTCATCCCTGCCCTCAGGGCAGCACACATCAGGGGACCCCCCAGCTTACAGTGTCTGTGAGAGACCCGGTGTCGTGGGTCATGTTCAGCTCCTCCATGGCCACCGAGGAGTTGGTCAAGCCGAAGAAGAAGGGGCTCCCAACGCAGGGAGTGTCCACTTTGCCAACGATCTGGCCCTGGATGGCAGTGCCCAGCACGGTGCCCAGCACCTCCACGGTCATTCCTGGAGGGAGAGGCCGAGCAGGGCTGAGCACAGCCCGTGTCCACAGCAGAGCATCCCTCTCAGAGCTGGGATTCACTGCCCTTCCCGGGGAGAAATGAGCCAGCTGTGCTACAGATGCCTCCAAATCCCCGAGGGATGAGGAAAAGGGGCAGGAAAAGGGGCAGGAAAAGGGGAGCTCTTACGGTAGGCAGTGGCCGAGTCCCGCTCGCTCTGCTCCCTGCTGATGAACATGGTCAGTGCTGAGTAAGGCACGTGGAAGCACTGCAATGGCACAAGAATTGGCTCAGGGAGGATGCCACAGCCCAAGGGACCTGGGGCAGGGTGGTTTCTGCAGCTCAGGGATTGGCAGCCTCCCTGCCAGGTGTGAGCAGAGCCTGACTCACCGTCACAAGGGTCTGGAAGGCACAGTAGAAGACAAGGTACCACATCACTTGTCCTGTGGAGATGTCTGGCACAAACCAGATGAGGAAGTAGGAGATGATGGCGAAAGGGGTGGAGAACATGATCCTTTGAGAGAACAAAGTGTCAGCCTCGCAGGCACGGCCTGAGCAGCCCAGCTCTCCCTGCTCCCACACATTCCGTGAGTTCAGCCATCTGATCTGGGGGCTCCTGAGCTGCCCCAAGGCTGATCCAAACCAGCCTGGAGGCAGCAGCTCAGGTGTTACAGGGTTGGAAGAGCTGACTCAGAGTTCCAGGGAAGAGCTTTCCTTGCACTAATAGATGTGTCTCCTTCCACAGAAGTGATTGATCTGCTCTTGCCTTGGGCTTCCACCCCCAGTTCCGACCTCTCCCCTGGGCAGCACTGCTGTGTTCAGCTGGATTTAATCACCCCCCTCATCCTGGCAAGGGCTGGCGAGCAGCTAGGGGACAGCCAGGCAGCTCAGCCGTGCTCCCCAGCAGCCAAAAACCTCTCACCAGCTTGGCTTTGCTGCCAAGGCCCCCCCAGGCCCTGGTCTCGGGGTCAGCCCTGCTCTGCTGGCAGCAGTGGAGCAAATCAGAGGCCAGCAGCAGGCTGGCTCCTTCCTCCACCTCTGCCCAGCCTTCCAGAGCTGCGGGAGCAGGGACATGGGATGCAAAATGCAACAGAGGATCAGAGGGGACTGCTCAAGTGCTGGGCCTTGGCAGTAATTCCTGCAGGATCTGGCAGCGAGGGCATCTGCCCTCTTCATCCTGTGGATCTCATAACCCCTGTCCTGCTGCAGGACAGCCAGGGCACAGCTCTGCCCTGCTCCAGCACCCTGGGGACACCACAGGCACCCAGAGCCCCCCTTCACTCAGGGGAGGAGGGGAGAGGGAGAGGGAAGTGTTGAAGTTAGACCCACATCTGTTTAGGAGATGGATTTTGCTGGGGATTTGTGAGCGCCCTGTGCTCCACAAACCCCAGGACAGAGGCTGTGAGGTCCTGGAGCGAGTCCAGCAGAACTGGACACGGGACAGAGCCACTCACAGCCTGGGCTGGCCCTTCCCTGGCAGGATACAGCGAGATCTTTCCGTCTGGGCTGACGTACAGGACACAAAGCTTAAACTGAAAATCGGGGAGGGAGCAGGAAGAGCGAGGAACAGAAACTCCATGGATGGAGAGCAGCGGCAGAGGCTGCACAGGACCCAACACAAGCACATTTTTCTGCATCCACGTCACCCCGTTGGGGAAGGGGGGGGGGAGGAAAGCGCCGAGCAGCTCCAGCCCCTCCTCTCTGCCGCTTATCTGCGCTCCCATACGCGGAGCCGAGGGGAACGCGGAGCCAAATGTTGAATGAAACCACCGGAACAGAACAGCGTCACGCTCTCGCCATCGCATGAGCGTCAGATGGACCGATTTCCCCTCAGCACTGGGCAGCTGAGCCTCGGCCAGGGCTGACCACAGCTCTTGGCAGGCAGCAGTGACTGCGAGTAACCCCTGACCCAGGGCGAGGTGATTAAGGAGCTCGGAGGCAGCTGTGACGCGCCCCGGCGCTCATTGGCCCCGCTCGATGGTGTGTTCCTTTGTGCCGCTCGCACACCCCTTCCCAGCCAGCTCCAGCTGCTGCCAAACGGCTGCTGCCCCCCGACGAGGTCAAAGCCAGGGGTTTCTCACTCACAGACACCTCAAGGAAAAGTTCAGTCAGCGGGAAGTCCGCTGTGGTCAAGGAAATGCGGATCCCAGCTCAGAGCTGGGGACAGAGTGACGTCCACAAGGCTGGTGGGGAAGGAGGAAGCAGACAGTGAATGAGCTGGTGGGAGGAAATGCACCAAAAAGGTGTTTCAAAGAGGGAGGACTGAAAGGACTGAGAGGTGGTGGCCCTCAGGGAAGGTGTCCTCTCCCTTCCGAGGAACTGGAACAGCCACAAGCTTTGTGCTGGAGCCAGCTGGGCTTGGTCCCACAGATCAGCCCGGCAGCAAACCCTCACAGACGGCGGGGTCACCTCGCAGGTGTTGAGGGTTGGGGTCAGGCAGCAGCCTTGAGACCACCCCGGTGCCTGCAGCTCCTGGCTTTGCACGCAGGGAAACCGAGGCAGCGCCAGCAGCAACACCAGCCTGGGGCTGCGCAGCCCCGCAGAGCCAGAAAAACTTGGGTTTAAGAGGTTTAAAATCAGATCAACTCCATCCAAATGGGGCTCAGCGGGCAGCCCTTGAGCCATTCACAATAGCAGCGAGCTGCGGCTGCCCCGGCGCTGCTGAGGGGCCCAGCACAAGCAGAAACTCTGGCTAATTTTAAGGAAGCTGCTCGGAGGAATGCGGCCACTTCAGTCCCACCCCCTGCCTGGAGATTAGGGCGAGCGGAGCCAGCCCCGCGGCCGTCCCACACAGCCCTGCTGCACGCCCAGCCAGCCCCGCGCTAATCTCCGGACCCCAGACCCTGCTGCAGGCAGGGAGAAGCTATTTCAGTCCACGTGTGTGGAGCCTGCCTTCAACAACTGCCTGCTGCTGCTGCTGCTGCTGCCCAGAGCTATTCCAGGAAAGGCAGGAAGCAGAGGGTATAATTGTGTGGGGGAAAGCACCGCGTCCCTCCAGTGCACTCCCCCCGTGCCCACCCTGTCTGTATCTCAGCCATCCCACAGGCGCACGAGGTTATTTTGGCCACCCCGTCCCCACTGAGGCATTAATGCTCCACCTCCCATGCAGGAACAGGTGTTCAGGGATGTCCTAAGCCTGCCCCGGGTGCAGGCACGAGCCGTTTTGGGGCTCGCAAAGCCCATCCCATCCGCTCCCAAGGGCGAAGGGAGCACCCGTGTGCAGACACCCAGATCCAGGACAGCTGTTTGCCTGCCCAGGGAGCATCCTCGTGACTGTCAGCCAGCGCTTCCACCGCCACAGATCTGCCACACACACACCCCTGACTCTCCTCCCTGTGGCTGTGATGCCACCTGCTCTGCCTGTCACCACAGCCCTGCTGCCAACCAGGGCTCTGCAGCCACCACAGGAACAAAGTCCACCATCGGTGGCAGGGACATTGGAGTTTGCAGGTGCAGTGACATTGAGGTCAGCCAGGCTCAGCTTGGGAACAGCAAGAGCAACAGACACAAACTTGAGGCCACCCAGCCAGGCTCAGCAAGAGCAACAGACACAAACTTGAGGCCACCCAGCTGTTGGTGGCACCTGGAGCTTTTTGGAGCCCTTGGCACCACCCCTGGGTGAGCCAGGGCATCAGCACATCCTGCCCTGCATGCCTCGAGGCTGACTGGAAGAGCTGTTGCCACATCAGGCAGGGAATGCAAGGTGCTACCAGCAGCTCTTACCAGGGCATCAGGCGGCCGAAGCGGGTCCAGGAGGTTTTGCTGATGAAGAATCCCACCATGGGGTCCGTGATGGCATCCCACGCTCGTCCCGCAAATAGGATGATGGAGGCATAGAAAGCGTCCACCTGCAGGAGGAGGAACTTGTGTCAGGAAATGCAAACCCGCGGTACTGCCAGCCACCCTTCCTGAGCCCCCCACAACCATTTAGGAGCGGTCCCTCGGTCTCTCCCCCTCGTTCAGAGGGATTTCAGGCTCCCAGCTCTTCCGAGCGCTGCCCCACCACGGAATTCCCACATCTCAGAGTCCCCAAATCCAGCACAAGGGAGCCCAGGGGCTCTTCTCCCGCCTGCGCGTTTCCTCCCCTCCGCGTTTCACACCGACCCAGCACGCCGAGGCTCTGTAGGACGGGTCCTGTGCTCCCCAAAACCAGCCACCACCACCCCGCTTTGTCCCGCACAACACGCGGGGACCGGCCCGGGGGGAAAGCCGCAGCCCGCGGGGGTCGGGGCACGGCCGAGCCCCGCGCAGCTCCATCCCCCGGGCAAAGCGGCACCGGCAGCTCCGGGACCCGCAGCCGCACGGCCCGGCCGTACCTGCGCCACGTCCAGGAGGTAGATCTGGAGGAAGAAGCCGAGGGCGCAGCCGGTGATCTGGTACGGAGCCCCCCCGACGGCGTAGCACAACTTGCTGCACACCGACAGCCGCTCGCGGTTCTCCTGCAAGCGGGATGGGCGCTTAGCGACCCCGGGAAGCGCCCCCAGCCCCGCACCGGCCCGGACCCCCCCCTCGGCGTGTCCCGGGGCTCACCCTGCGGCGGTGCTGGCGGAGCGCGGGCGGCAGGAGCCCCCCGGCCCCGGCCCGCTCCGCGCCGCCGCCCCCGGCCATGCCGTGCGCGATGAATGGGCCGAGCCGCCGCCGCACGCCCTTGTACCGGGAGACCCGCCCCGAGTTGGGCCGCACCGGCCCGCCCCCACCCGCCTCCTCCTGCTTCTCCTCCTCCTCCTTCGGTCCCGGCCCTTCCCCCCCGGTCATTTCCTCGCCTCTCCTCTATCCCGCATCCCTCCGTTCTTCACCCCCTCACCCCCGCCACTCCATCCCTGCCCTCAATCCCAGCCCTTCATCCCTCAGAATCGCAGAACGGTTTGGGTTGGAAGGGGTCGTACAGCCCATCTCATGCCACCTCCCTGCCCCGTCCTCCCTGGCCTTGAGCACTTCCAGGAATGGAGCATCCAGCACCTCTCTGGGCAACCTGTAGCAGTGCCCCACCGCCCTCATCGTTAAAAACTTTCTTTATATCGCACTGAAATCTCCCCTCTTCCAGTTTAAACCATCACCCCGTGCCCTGTCACAACAGGCCCTGCTAAAAAGGATGCAGGGGACGCTCGCAGTGTCCTCCTCACTGGATGCCCACATGGATCTTGGTCCCTCTCAGCTGCTCCGGGTGCCTCGGGAACACGCCCAGACCTGTGTCAGTGTCCTGTCACCACAGTGACAGCCACCAGCTGCCCTTGGCTCAGGCCACCAGGGTTCAAAGATTGCCCTGAGACGAGGCTGTGGAGCAGGGCTGAGCCAAGGGGGCCAGCATGGCACAGTGCCACGCCCCGAGTGCCACCTGGAGCTGGGCATGGGGAGGGAACAGGCAGGGAGATGAGCACACATGGGTGGGTGACCCAGCAGCTCCAGGCACTCCCAGTTTTTGGAAGCACTGAGCTGCTGTCACCACTGACTCACAGTTTCTGGCCCCTCCTACACGGGGCCTGTGTGAGGCTTCAGGGTGTCCAAATCAGTGACACAAAATACCTCAAAACAAGAGAGGAGTGAGGTGTGGATAAAGCCTCCCTTTTCCTCAGGAAAAATCTCTTGCCCAGGAGCAAAGGGGACTCCTGTAGTGGCACTTGACCCTGCTCTGGGGACCAGATTCCCCAGTGTGTGTGACCCCAGAACCATCACTCTGTTCCCTTTGTCCTGGAGGCTCCTCAGTTCCTGGGAATGCTTTTGGCATTGCTGTCCTTGAGCAGAGCTGCCTCCTGGGCAAACAGGGCTTTAGGGGAACAAAGAGAGGCCTTTGAGTCAGAGATTGTGCAGAAAGACCACAGATAGGGGAACCCAGCCCTGCATATGAAGAGGAGAAGTAGACAGAGCAGGATTTCCCTGGATTAGGAGGATTTTCTCCCCCAGATCTGGTATTGCACAATTTCCACTGGGGGATTTGAGCCTGTCCTCCCCAGCAGATGCTCTGGGGGATCCTCATGGTGATGAATGACCCACCAAGGGCTGATCCCAGCGGGGCTGTCCCTGCAGCAGCTCCTGCCAAGCCTGGGGACTCCAGGGACCCACAGGTGGTTGGGGTTGGGCCACTCACAGGGTCACCCTGGTCACCAGAACCACTTCAGTGACACCACACCAGCCTGGCCTCCACATCCCCCAGCTGGGGACACCACTGGGGCCTCTTGAGGGATGGGACCCAAATGCTGGCCCTGGGGACATGGAAGGATGGGGATTCCAGTGCAGGATGAGGGACTCCAGTGCAGGATGGGGACTCCAGTGCAGGATGAGGGACTCCAGTGCAGGATGGGGACTCCAGTGCAGGATGAGGGACTCCAGTGCAGGATGCCACCCACACCTCCCACTGTCACACATCTGGCACAGCCTGCAGCAGGATCTGAGTGAGTGTGAGAGCATCCGAAACCAGACAGCCGTGCCAGGCTGGGCCAGCCCGGACAGGGAGTTTGGGCTTGGGGGCAAACAGCAGAGAGGTGATCCCAGAGCTCCTGGGGGGGGCACAGACCTGCCTGAGCGTGGAGATAGCAGTGCCTGACAGCACAGAGCTTCTCCAGGGCTCAGGGCACCTCCTGCTGTCGGGCAGGGAGTGACAGTGACAAAACGAGTGAGGAGGCAGCAGGGCAGGAACCAGTGGTGCATTTTCCTCTCCTTTCCTCTGCTGTGGGCACTGTCCCCCTCCCTGTCAGGCTGGGCAGCTTTTGGTGCAGTTCCTGCGGCCCAAAGGGGTTTGGGATGGCATTCTGCAAACCTCAGCCAGACTCTGTGCCTGCTGCCCAACAGCTTCTCAGGGACAAAGGGGACTCATTGCAGGGTTACACGTGGCGTGTCACAAGGCAGAGGGGGACAAGATGGGGCCAGGATGCGTTGGCACAGCCTCTGCTCCCTCTCTGAGCATCCAAGGCTCCCATGGGCATGGCAGAATGGCTTGAAGGCTGAGGTGCAATGGGGACAGCCAGAGGCAGAGCCCAGGATAGGCCTGAGACACCTGCCAGGCTCTGGGGTCTGGAGCTTCAAAGCCCAGCCCTGCTGGAAGTGGGGATCCAAAGGGCACAGGGCCACGAGAAGCTGCCCTTGCATCATGTGTGGAGCCGTGCCAGCTGCCAACAGGGCCATCCCAGCACCCGTGGGGCTGTGCCAGCACCGGGAGCAATCAGGGCGACACCTGGGGCCCTGTGCCAGCACCCTGCAGCTGTGGGGCATGGCCAGGGTTATCCTGCCCCTCTGTCGCTGTCACCCCCCGGGGCAGTCACCCGCCCTGTTTGCACAGCCGGTGGCTCTCGGCGCTGTTTGCCCTGCGCCTGGAGAGGCCGGGATCAAAGGGCTGCGCGGCCCTCCCGGCGCTGCTGCTGCACCTTCAAAGCATCCGGAGCCCCTCGGAGCCCGGCCAAGCTCCTGCCCCGCCCTGGGAAAAGCTGCGGCCGCCCCAGAGACCACGGGGAGGAAGGAAAGAAGGGAGGAAGGAGACGTGGCCGGGCGCTACAGGCTGGAGGAGGGCGCGCTCCTGTTGGAGCAGGCGGCTGGGGGCAGCGCCAGCTGCGTCCCCAGCCACGGCCACTTGTGCAGGGCCATTTGTTTCCTAAGGGGGAAGAGAGGGCTTCAGGGAGGGAGAAGGACACACCGGGACACACCGGGACACACCGGGACATGTCACCCGCTTGGGGACCGCGGGACAGCCGCCAGCCCAGCGCCCGCTGGCAATGGGGAAACTGAGGCACGGAGTGATGGGCAGCGCTGTCCCCCGGGCGGGAGGTGCCCGGCGCGGTGTCACCCGCGCGTCCCCGTCCCCGCCGCCCACGGACGCTGCTCCCGGGGCCAGCAGGTGGCGCCCCGCGCCCGCCGGTGGCGGCGGACGGGGCCCGGCACCGGGGGGAACCGGGGGGAACCGGGGGGGACCGGGGGGGACCGGGGGGAGCTCTGCTGGACCGGACCGGGCTGGACTGGGCTTGTCTGTGCTGGGCTACGCTGCACGGAGTGCACTGGGCTTTACTGGGCTGTGCTGCTCCATGAAGAGCATTGCAGTGCTGGGCTGCACTGGTCGCTGCACTGGGCTGCACTGGGCTGCACTGGTCGCTGCACTGGGCTGCACTGGGATGCACTGGGCCAGTTTCCTCCCTCCAGGGCCGGGCACCAGCTCCCAGTCCCCCCGGGGCTGACGGCTGCGGCAGATCCCGTGGCCTCATCCACACCGAGTGAAGCAAGGAGGGTGCTGGGGCTGAAGTGGGTTCACACACGCTGTGAGGGGAATCTGTTGGTTCAGGATGGACTTTGTACCACTGTGTGTGTGTGTGTGTAAGAATTAAGTGCAGGAGGGAAAGCTCCACTGTGTTTTCACAACATTTATTGCCCTTTCTAGGAGGAACTTGCTGTTGGAGGGGTGCAGCATCCTGCGCTGCATGGGCAAAATGCTGCTGGTGGGAGCTGTGTGTGTCCAGACACCCCAACTTCCCTCTGGCTCCTGACATCCCCAGGGGATCCCAACCCTTCCACAGCCCTTCCTCTGTGCACAGACCTTGTTCCACATGAGCACTGTGCCCCTCAGCCCTGTTTTTCAGGTATTCCTACAGCCCCTCTTTATTTCAGCCATTTTTTCGCTGGAGTTGGTGTCTTTCAGGGGGGAAATTCCCCCAGCTGGGCCTGTGAGGGCTTTAGGAAGGAGTGGGGTTATGTCCAAGTGGCATCCTGAACTGGACACAAACACAAAGTGACCCCACTGCTGCCCAGTGCCGCAGCCACTCTCCTGCCCGTGGTGTCAGCGTCTGGTGTGAGCTGGGCAGCCCAACAGGAGCTGGTGTGACAGCCCAGAAGATGAAAAAGAGCCTCAAAAATCATCTGGCAGCAGATGATGCCTCCTCGCGTCTTGTCCCCTGTTCTCCAGTTGGCTTTGCCCTCGTCCCGAGCCTGGTGGCACCGCTGCGTGTCCCTCCTCAGTGCTTGCAGAGGGGGCCCCCCAAACCCTGCTCCTCCCGGGGGGCCAAGGACGGCGCTGGGAACCCCCGGGGGCAGCGAGGAGCCCCCAGCCCAGCGCACGGCGGGGCTGCCGCTCCAGAACCCCGTGAGCATCCCCGGGAGCGACACCGGGGACCCTCGGGGAGGGCCGCGCACCCCCCTCACCGTGTCCCCCCGGGGGGCGGGGCACGGGGAACACGACCACGCCCTTTATGCAAATCTTTGCGCGGGGATTGGCGAGGGCGGGGCCGGGCTCCGCAGCCGGGCTATAAGAACGGGGGAACAATGCGCCCGCGGTCCCGGCTCGGGGGCTGGCGCCGGGGTGGGGGTCCCCCCTCATCCCTGGGGCTGCCCCTCTCCTGAGCGCCCGTTCCTGTCTCGGCAGCCCCTTTCCCCGTGCCGAGATGGAGTTTGATTCGTACCAGCACTACTTCTACGATCACGACGCCCAGGAGGATTTCCACCGCTCCACGGCGCCCAGCGAGGACATCTGGAAGAAGTTCGAGCTGGTCCCCACGCCCCCGCTGTCCCCGCTGGGCACTCCCGGGGAGAAGGGGTGCTGCTCGGCGGCGGAGGAGCGCCCGGGATGGCTCTCCCGGTACTGCCTCGCCGGGGAAGAGCCGGAGTATCTCATAGGGACGGGGCAGATCTTCGGGAACCTGAGCGCTTTCATCCTCAAGGATTGCATGTGGAGCGGTTTTTCGGCGCGGGAGAGACTGGAGAAGGCGATGACCGAGAAACTTTCCACGGGCACGCAGAGAGCCACCCCGCACAAACCCTCCTTCGCGCAGGATTTTGGGTTCAGCAGCTCCGTCAGCGAGTGCGTGGATCCCGCTGCCGTCTTCCTTTGCCCGCTGGCCGAGGGCAAGATCCCCGCATCCTCGGGATCCGAGGGCCAGAGCGATTCCGGTAAGGGATGGAGCCGCTCCGCCGCCGAGCTGCCCCCAGCCTGGCTGGAGTCCGGCGTGGGGAACACGCGTGTCCACACATGTGTGTGCAGGGAGCCTCCTAGCCGGGCTGCGCCTTTGTTGAGACTCCAAGCGAGCCCCGGTCCCGGCCCCACGAACAAAGCGGGCTCGGCTGTTCCCCTTTCCCGCGGGGTTTCTTCTCGGGAAGCCCCTGTCCCTCTCGGGAGGGTGCGTGGGGCTCCCTCGGGCTGTTGCGTGGGACTCTGGTGGTCCCTTTCCCTCGTCCCGGCCCCACGGAAACCTCGTGGGAAGGTTGAAGGGCAAGTTTGCAGCTCACCCTGCGAAGTTTGGGGGTTTGAGCGCTGCACAGCGCTCTGCCGCCGGCTCGCGAATTCGGCTGCTCCCGTTTCTTCCTCCCACGGCCCACCCGGGCCGGGCTTCCCTGGGGACAAAAGGCAAAATATGCCCTGGGGACAGCAGGTTTGGGAGCAGCGGCGTGTCCCCCGAGGCGCTGGCTCGGTAGGACGGGCAGGAACAGCCGCCCCGGCTGTGGCGTGGCCCAGCCCAGCCGCGGGGCACGTCTGCCTGTCCCGCGTGGGGTGTGCGCGGGTGTTTGGGCGCGGATACCTCCGAACCCCCCCCCCCCCCCCCAAGGGCAGAGTGGTGCCGCTGCCCCGCATCTCTCCAATCTCACGCCAATTTTCGGTGTTATTTGCAAACACCCTGCGGCTCTGCACAACCCCGCCGGGGCCCGTGCGTTGTTCCCCTCGCTCCCGCGGAGCCCGGGCTGACTCGGCTGCCGTGGGAGCGCTGACGCGGTGCCGTGACCCCGTTAATAAATCTGCCGGTGGCCGCCACCTGCGCCGGTGAGTCACGGCGCGGGGCTTAATGCCATTAGGAGCCCGGGGACTGTAAGCCAGGCCGCGGGCGTTAAGAGGCTTAGCCCGAATGTGCGGGGGCCGCGGGGATGCCGGTGGGGTCCCGGTGCCGCGGGGGTCCCGGAGGGGTCCGGCCGCGCCACGTGGGCGCCGAACAAAAAGCAACAGATTGCAAACAATGAGAGGGGCAGCGCTGATGGACAGCAGCGCGGGCCAATGGGATGGCGGAACAGCCGGCCGGCCCCGTAGGACAGCCAATGGGCGCCTGCGGGGGGCGGGGCTAGGCGGGCTAAGTTTTTATTAATGAGCGTGTGTGTGTACGGGGCTGAGACCGCGCGGGTTGTGACGCCGATTAACGAGTGTCCCCCGCTCACGAGCTCCACTATCGGGGGTTTTGGGCTTCCTGGGCTGAACCCCAAAGCCTGGAGGGGCTGGGGCCACTATCAGAAGCCCACTGACCCCTTCAGGCAAGTGGGGGCCAGGCCTATGATGCTGGTGGGGTTTGAGCACCTCGAGGGACCTCTAGCAAGTGGCTGTTTTCTCCCAAAGCTTAGGAAAAAGGTTGGAGGCCCATCCCCTAAAGTGAGGGCGAAGTGTGACTGTAGCCTGATCACCTCGCTGTCCCCAAAGCCAGCTCCCTGCCACTGGGCTTTGCTGGGATGGGACAACTGCAGTGCCAACAGGCAGAATGGGGCCAGTTCTGCTTTATTTAGGTCTTTCTCTTTCTGGGCTTGAGATGCCTTTGAGGTTCAGTGTCTGCTGTAGGGACCTCTTCACCTTTCCCTCCCTCCCTGCACAGTGGGGGATTGTCCCCTCTGTCCCCGGGAAGCCGGGGCTGAATGGGCTTTATCACTTGTGAAAAGTAACAAGTCACCGAGGTGGGAAGCTGCAGCCAAGGGGAACAAAGGGTACTTCTGCCCTTATATCCCTCATTTACAATTCCAATGGGCCATGAAAGCACCCGACCGGGATGAACTTTGGAAATAGGCTGTCCCAGCATCCTGCTCCTCCAGTTCACCCCCACCTCGCAGGAGGGCTGGGGTGTTTCTTTCCTGATGATCCTTTATGATGAACACATGTTGCTCCTGGTGCTGAAGTGAGGCGGAAGTAAAGCCTCCCAGTCCATTTTTGGGAGACCAGGCACATGAAACAGGGAGGGGATTCCACTCCTTCCCACGTGATCGTATTGAAGGGGCACTTAAATCCCTTCTGGAGGTCGCAAAGTTTGCAGAGCATGAGCAATCTTTAGTGGGGACGTTTTCCAGGGAGCTGTGGGGACCCCCAGAAAGGTGACGAAGGGTGACTGGGCATTCCCGGCTGATGTGGATTTGTTCTTTCTTTTCCACGAGAGCAGAAGGTGAAGAGATCGACGTGGTGACCGTGGACAAGCGACAATCTCTCGGCCTGAGGAAGCCGGTCACCATCACGCTCCGTGCCGACCCCCTGGACCCCTGCATGAAGCGCTTCCACATCTCCGTCCACCAGCAGCAGCACAACTACGCCGCCCGCTCGCCGCCCGACCCCTGTCCCCCGCCCGAGTCACCCGGGCAGGAGCAGGAGGAGGACGAGCCACCACCCGGCGCTGTGGAGCCGGCCCCTGCCGTCACCCCGCCGGAGCCCGCCTTGCCAAAACCCAGCGGCGGCCCCGGCTCGGACAGCGAGGACGTGGCCAAGAGGAAAAACCACAACTACCTGGAGCGCAAGCGGCGCAACGACCTGCGCTCGCGCTTCCTGGCCCTGCGGGACCAGGTGCCCGGGCTCGCCGGCTGCCCCAAGACCCCCAAAGTGGTGATCCTGAGCAAATCCTCCGAGTACCTGCAGTCCCTCATCAGCGCCGAGAAGAGGATGGCTGCCGAGAAGAGGCAGCTGCAGCTGCGCCAGACCCAGCTGCTCAAAAGGATTGCTCACCTTAAGGGGCACTAGCACCCCGTGTGCCCCCCACAAACCCCCAGCTCCTTCTCAATTTGCACATTTTTTTTTATTTTTTGGTTGCTTGTCGAACTGTTGGCCCCGGGGGCTGGAGCACATGGCAGTGGCTACGGGAATGGGTCCAGAGCAGAGACCCCAACAGTGTCACCTGCCTGGGGTTGGTTCCTGGCACAGGGTATTCCAAAATTTCCCTTATCCCTGCTGTGAAGCTTCCTCAGTGACTGCTCCAGTTCAAGAGCTCACATTTATTGCCCCTCCCCAGCAGCCCCTGCACCGCTCTCTGCTGCTTTCCACCAACAGCACCGCTGGGAGCTACCCCTGGGCATCCAGCTCACCCGAAAAATCCTAAGCAACCACGCCTGCCTTGGCTCCTGGAGGCAGGCAGGCGCAGATCCCAGCACAGGATGGCAGGATGTGCCTCTCACTGGGATGAGCAGCACCCCGTGGGCAATCCCCTTGCTCGGCTGGACCGTACCTCACTTCCTCGTCTCACTTCACGCAGTAGCTGGTCCTGGATTTTATGTTCTAGAAACTGCTGCTGTAACTGCGAGTCTTATACTGGAGCCTGTGTTTTTTATACTGTATTTTTGTACCACTTTTTGAAAAGTATTGGTAAAGAGTTTGCTTTTTTATATATATATAAATATATAAAAACTTTTTTTTTTTAAGTGGGATTTCCTGCTGTGGGGGAGGGCTCAGTCCTGCTGCACTTTAGGGAGATCAGGAAGGGGCTGGCTCCTGCTGGACCCTTGAGCTGAGTCCTCGCAGAGGCCATTCACCCCCTTGCAGCTCTCCAAACCACCCATTTGCAATAACAGGGAATTTTATTTCCCTTTTCCCATTCCTTGTGACCCCTTTTTCCACCCTTGTGAGTTCTCCTTCACCAGCAGCCACTTAAAATCCCCAGAGAAGCTTTGGGCTTTGCAGGGGGCTGCTCTGCCTTCCCCATCTGTGCCCTCCTGCTGCCCAATCTGTGGTAGGGGTGTGTGGGTGGCAGAGTCCCCTGTACCCTCCCAGGGGTGCTGGCAGGGGTGGTCCTGCAGGATGGCACCCTGGGGTCCCTGCTGACCTGCTGAGAACTGCTAGAGTTAACACTGATTGGATTTAGCACTTTCTTCATTACCTCATACTTCATAAATAAATAAGTTTGCAACAGCCTGGGTTGGCTTTTTCCATGCAGTTGGCTGTGGGTTTCCATGCATCACCTTGGTGCTCCTGGAAGGGGGGGGCTGCTCTGGGTTTTGGGGTATCCTGGGAATGAATAAAAATTAATTAATTAATCTATTTTGCCCCAGGGCTCAGCTGCACCAAGACTGAGCTCTTTGTCCTGATTTTCTCCCAGCACTAGAAGAAGTGGTTGTGGTGGGGGGGCCAGGGAAATTAATCACCTGGATTATTTTTCCTCTTTTTAAGTGGTTTTAGTGGCAAGGAAGGGCAGAGAGCCCAGGCTGGGCTGGGAGAAGGCTTTGATGTAACTGTAAACCCCCCCAATGGGGGTTTGGGGCAGGGAGTGTGGGGTGATCGCTGCCCCACAGGTCAGGGGCCGGGGCTGTGTCTGGCAGTAACCCTATAGGGAGGGGGGAATGCAATCCCCTGGCTTCCAGAGAGCTCCACATCCCCGATCTGCCAAGTGGGTGAAATTATATATACGTGTGTTCTCCCTGCTGCCTCCAAACCTGACACGTTTGGGTTTCCTTTGTCCTGGCAGCAGAAGTCTTACTCTAAATGCAGGAGGGATGTGGGATTATGTTACTGCTGAGCAGCCAGGAGCTGCTGCTGGAGCTTCGATCACCCAGGAGAAACCAGCCTTAAATAGCAATGGTGCCACACCAAAATGCACCCATCCCCTTCGCTTCCAGCAGCGTTTCACGCTCCGCGTTGCATCACACGGTGTCGCAGCCTTTCAGAGCTGCATTAAAAGGTGCTCCCGTGACCCACAGCTTAACCAGGGAGCGGGGTGACCTAAATCTGACACCTCGCCCATGCGCAGGAGACACAGCCCAGACGTACCAGCCCCTCCAAGGGTTGTTTTTGTTGTGGTTTTGTGACACTCGCAGTCTGGTGTCTTTTTCAGCTCAAGGTGACCCTCCCGAGAAGGTTTTTAGCAAGCTGGGTTTTTTCTTTTTGTGCTGAAGGTACGTAGGAAGTTTAAAACAATAATGTTTTGTGGAAGTGATGAGCAGATCCACGGACTGAGCTGAGGCTATCAGCAGTGGGAGATGTCCCCAACGCCCAAATCAAACTGAAGAACCAATTTGCAGCTTGTAAACACCTTTGAGTTCCCCTGCCCAAAGCCTGCATTCATATGTATCTACCTGAAACTTCCCTGGTTACTGGAGCACGTGTCTCTTCTCATCTTGTCAAGGTCGGGATGAGGGAAGGAGACTGACAGTGCTATCTATGAAGTGGAGAAAATCAGCACACAGGGCTTTCCTTCTCGCTTGTTCAGCACTGCAATTTGTGAGTGTCAGCTGCAATCATCACAAATTGGCACTGCCAGGGCCTGAATTATTTTTTAACACACACTGCCCTGCTAACACCCTGCTCTTTGCTGTACCCCCCAAAACCACTTCTGCTCGCCCACCACATCTTCCCTCCCGTCCCTACGCTGTCCCCGGGGGGGTGTTGCGGGCACGATGCCGCCTTCACGCCTGGGCTGGCAAATTTTTAGGACAGTTTCCCGAGGCGGTGATAATCCCTTCCCTGCCGAGGGGGGCCGGCTGCCCGCACCCCGCCTGGCCCGCAGCCTCCCTCTCCCTGTTGCCATGGCGAGGGATGTGTGTTGCCAGGGAGAGCAGCACCGCGGAGGTGCCATGGCAACGGCCTCCCCTTTTCCCTCGCCTCTGTTGCCACGGAGACAGCGGCCCGCTCCCCATCTCCCGCTGTTGCCGTGGCGATGGGAAGGACGAGCCTCCCTGGAAGCTGCGGTCGCCACGGCGACACGCTCCTCTCCGTTGCTATGGCAGCAGCCCCCGAGCATCATCCTGCTCTGCCCCGTTGCTATGGCAACAGCCCCGCCGCTCATCGCTGTGCCCCGTTGCCACGGCAACAGCATCCTCCGCACCCGGTCCTGAAAAAGCGTGGGCAAGGGGGTTTGGTGGGATAACGGGGGACACAAAAAGCGCCCGCGGGAGCGGGGATGGGTTTGGGCAGCCGGGGCACCGCGAGGGGACCGGGCTGGGTGCGGGGACCCGGGGCACCGAGGGGCACGGAGCGGGCTGGGGCGGATGATGGCAGCCCCGGCGGGCCGGGCCCGCGGAGCTCGGGGCTCGGCTCCGTCCTCCCCGCGGGCGGCCCCGGCCCCGGCCCGCCCCCGTCCCGCCCCGGCCGGGCCATGGCGGCGGCGGCCGCGCTGTGCCGGGGCCGGGCTCCGCCGCCGCTCGTGGTGATCCTGGGCGCCACCGGCACCGGGAAATCGGCGCTGGCGCTGCAGCTCGGGCTGCGCCTCGGCGGGGAGATCGTCAGCGCCGACTCCATGCAGGTACGGCCGGCACCAGGCAGGCCGCGGGGAGCCGCGCCCGGAGCCCCGGCGGGGACCGGGCCGGGGCCGGGGTGTTGGGGGGCGGCCTGGGCTGCACGGGGAGGGCGCTGAGCTGCACCGGGACAAGCCCGGCCTGTACCGGGGCAAGCCCGGCCTGTACCGAGGGAGGCCCGGCCTGTACCGAGGGAGGCCCGGCCTGTACCGGGGCAAGCCCGGCCTGTACCGAGGGAGGCCCGGCCTGTACCGAGGGAAGCCCGGCCTGTACCGAGGGAAGCCCGGCCTGTACCGGGGCAGGCACCGGGGCCTCCTGGGCTGTACCGGGGAACAGTACAGGGCTGGAGGCTCAGGGCCAAGTCCCCTATCCTGGAGAGGTGGCAGGGCCCGGAGAGGCTCAGTCCCGGAGGCTCCGGGCAGGTTCCCTCCGTTCCCTCCGGTTCCTCCGGGCCCTTGGCCGGGTGCGTGCAGGGGAGAGCCCACGGGATGGATCCTGCCCGCTGAATGCGTTCCCGGTGTCCCTGTCGTGTCCCTGTCCTATCCCCGTATCCCTGTCCCGGCCCTGGAGCCCATTCTGGTGCCCCTGTGCCAGCCCCGGTGTCCCTGTCCTGTCCCCAGTGCCCCTGTGCCAGCCCTGGAGCCCATCCTGGTGCCCCTGTGCCAGCCCCAGTGTCCCTGTCCTGTCCCCGGTGTCCCTGTGCCAGCCCTGGAGCCCATCCTGGTGCCCCTGTGCCAGCCTCAATGTCCCCGTCCTGTCCCCACTTCCCCAGTCCCAGTTGCCATCCCACTGGGCAGTTGTTTGGTTTGTGTGACATTGCCTCTCTGTCCCCTCCCTGCCCTGTGTTTGCAGGAGTTTGTTCAAAGTGTTTGTTTAAGCCGCCCCCCCCCCCCCATCCGCAATAAATTCACCTTTTGGAACGAAACCAGAGCAAAGGTGTTTTAATTTTAACCCATCAGAAGCTACAGACAGGTGTAAAGGGTTGAGTAAGGGGAGGCAGCAGCTGGAGTAACTTGGTAGTGAGCAATACACAGGGTGGTATCCTCTGGCATCAGCAAAGGGACACCAAGAGATTTGGGGAAAAGTGTTAAAAATTATACTTTCTACTTGCCAGTGACAGTGTCTGTGGTCTCATCTCTCACTGCAAGCAGCAGTGTGGAAAATATCAGTTCTGTAGTTGGGATAAGTCAACAGTGAGGAGCCAAAACTCTTTTTTTTTGTTTAATTCAGCTACAAGAGGATGGACACAGGATGGACATTCCAGCCACCACAAGAATAACAATTTTGCTGTTGTTTAGCAAAATATTTTCCTTCCTGATCGACACTTTCACTGTTCACTTCCTATAGTGCCTGAACTTTCCATCAATTTGAATGTTAAATGTGTTTATTATTCTACATAAAAAGGTGTTTTCTGTCAGCAACACCCTCTGTGCTGCTCAGAGAGCAACTCCCGCTGTCATGTGCCCACCTCCCTGTTTCCTGGTCACTGTTTGTGTCCCACTGAGCTAAATTTAAAACCTCAGTCTCCTGAATTTGGGGCAAGCAATCAGAAAGTAATTTCATGGAATGTTTCCCTTAAGCTCTTGGGGAAGGAGTGAGGTTTGAGCTGAACTGAAATCCTGAGAGGGCAAAACGTGAAGGGCGGGAGCTTTGCCCATCTTTAACATTGGGGAAGTGGCTGCTGGCTTGAACCGTGCTGCGGCCACGAGGCTGCTGCTGCTGCATCCCGAGCTCTGCAGGCACTTTTGGAGCCTCCTGGCACGCCGTGAATCCCTGCTGGTGGAGGTTTTGGAGCTGCATCCCCACCGGTGGATGTTTTTGAGCTGAATCCCCTGCTGGTGAACATTTTGGAGCACGCGTTTTGTGCTCCACCATGGGAATGCAGGCAGCGCGGGGAGGACCCTGCTGCAGGCGCCCCGAGGCATCCAGGCTCCAGTGGCTCTTGTCCTGCTTTCCTTTTAATCTCATTCTAGCGTGACTGTGGAGCCAGGGCCGAGCAGCTCGGCTGCTTTATCCCGTAATGCAGCGTGCTGGCGAGGCGGGGGAGCCCCCGGCACGGCCCCCGCTGCCCCCCAGCCGGGGCTCCTTTCTCGCTGGCTTTGTCCCCCGTGGCGTGTCCCCCTGCTGTCCTCACTGGGGACTTGCCGGGGTGTGGAAATCCCGTTGCTCACTGGGGATCGACAGCTGCCAGCGACCCTCAGCCCCCTCTGTGCATTCATTGCTGGGCTCCGAGCAGCGCTGACAAATGCTGGCAGTGTTTTGGGGCAGCTGCTGGAGCGGGAGCCAGGCTGGGGAAGGGGCTGGGGAGCCCTGAGCCCACCTGTTCCCACACACAGGCACCCCTCTATCCATCTCCAGGGTGTTTTCGTCATGGCTCTGAGTCGCTGTGCTCAAATTACAGACTTAACTGCTGCCTGCTTGCAGCTCAGGAGCTCTGGTTAATCTGCTGGCCTCTTAATCTTTCTTTTTGTCCTTTCTGTTGCTGTTTGTCATCCCAGTGAGTTTGGTTGAGGAGTAAATAATTCCTTGGAGAGCTAGGCAGGGTGAAGCCAGTCCTGTTTCTTCATTTCTGGCAGTGAACATGCAAGGATCCCTGTGCCAGTCACAATCCCACTGTCCTTTTTGGGCTTCTCCCTTGGGAATGGTGATGCAGTTGCTGTAGCACACGTTTGCCAGCCAAGCGTGTGGAGTCAAGACATCTCCAGAGTCTTTGCAGGGATCAGGGTAGGGAGTCAGTCATGCTCTCCTTGCACCCTCACTTGGTTTGGGCCCTTCTCCAGCATGGCTGCTGTGAAATCCTGATGTTTTCCTGGACGTGGATGGCCTGGATGTGTTTGGGGTCTGTCATGTCACCTCCTACACTCCTTGCACTCAGGGTGACAGAGTTTGGAATGATGCACAAAACTAGTGACAAAACAAACATTTGGGAGAACCTGCCCTTCCCGAGCTGCAGATCCTGAAAATCACAGGGGTTGGTGTGTCCTGCCTCAGTTTCCCCACCTTTTCCTAAGGGCAGCACTGACCTTCCTCGGTGTGGGGGCTCAGCGCAGAAGTGGGAGGACTCCATCAAGGCTAAGCATCTTTAGTGCTGCCTTGTGCTCCGTGTCTCGAAGCCCGGCTGCTCCAGGCTGCTGCTAATCTGTTTTGGGGCCTTAGAAAGCAACAAAGGCTTATCTGAGCCGCTGGCTGAAAATAGAAATGAGTGTCAGGAGGACGTCTCGGTGCGAGGCCCTGCCGACAGCCAGCTGGTGGAAACCTTCTCGGGGCTTACTGCCTGTGTGTAAAAGGCTGCCTTTGTTTCCTCCCAGCCCACACACTGACACCGCATTCCTCCCCGTGTTGCCAGATATTCCAGGAGGCTCTAATCTCCAGGAGAAGCCGGGGACAGCAGCGTGAGCTGTGTGTCCTCGATGTGCCCGTGCAGGGCACCGGGAGCTGCTCCGTCAGCCCTCTGTGCTCGCTGTGACTTCAGGCAGGCAGTGGGAATTGGAGGAGCTGGAGGGTTGGAAATGGGGAGAGCAGGCACGGAGCCAAAGCTCACTGAATCCAAAGCCTTTCTGTGCCGGCTGGAGCCCGCGTTGAATGGAGCTGCCAGCCCAGGGATCAATAAGCTGCCCGCAGCCACGGGGCACGTTGGCAGAGCTGCCTGTGGGCCCGTCCTGCCTGCTCACCATCCCCTGGGGCAGCTGCCTTTCTGCAGGATTTGGTTGCCCTCCCTCTCCCCCTGGCTTCCTGCCCCCCCGGGCGAGCCTTTTGGGATGGGAGCAGGAGCCAGCCCTGGCTCTCCCAGGGCTGGAGTTAAGCAAGGTGGGAGCAGAGCTGGTTCAGCCACTCCAGCAGCTCGCATGACTGCTCCAGGCAGGGCTGGGGCTTCCCTGCTCCACTAACCCCGAATCGTCCCTCGCTGCCTCTCGCTGCCCGTGGGTCACCTCTGTGTCACCTTGTCCTCCTGTCTGGGACTGGGGAGCAGTGGGTGGAGGCCGTGCTGCAGCAGGAGGCTTGGCAGCTTCTCAGAGGGGATTAAGGGGAAATTTATTTCGTGTAGTCTGGCTGGGGTGGTTTCTGGAGGAGGAAATGAGTACAGCCATTTCCAGTCCTTTTCCCCATCATCCCGGTTTATCCCATGCTGGGAGACTTTTCTTAAGCAGGAAGGCTCTGAGAACTAAACACATCCTTCCAAAGCACCTCCTTTGCCACCTCCTGCCCAATCCTGGACAGAGAGGTTTTATGTGCCCCACTGTGAGCTGCCAGCTCCCCATGCTGCAGAGGAGTTGGTTTGGGTGGCTTTTCTCCCTGCTCTGCTCTCAGCTGAGGGCCAGCATCTCTCAGCAGTGCTCTTACAGGTTTTGTATCCCCATTTTGTGGATGAAGACATGCGAGATGCTGTTGGTTGTGCTCACCAGTGTCTCCTGGTACTTTGGCCAGGACAGTTCCTCCTTCCCCTGGGATCACTGACCTGCTGCCTTCTGTGAGGCTCAGGGAGAGCAGGCAGCATGTTACAGGCTTTTTGAGACTGTTTGTGGTGTTTAGGAGGCTCCATGGAGTTGTGTGTTGCATCCACAGAGATCTCTGTGTGTTGCAGGAAGCAGTGATCCTTGTCCCCACATGGGACTCTGTGCTGTGCTGGAAACATTTGGAGAATAGCTGAGCTTTTAGCTGCAGCAGCAGATGAGGAGGTGGCAGCTTGGAGGCCCTAATTTCAGACCAGCTCTGTGCTAGTCTGGTGACACTACCTGGGCTCTGACTGCACTGTCCAAGAGCTCAATCAGCCCTCCCACCCCCTAATTACAGAGTTATATCAAAGCAGGAAAGCAGTCACGAGCGGTTGGACTCCACGGTTCACCTCCCGTGGGCAGGAACAAACAGCAGAGAGAGGCAGCTTGGCCCTGGCAGGAGCAGGTGTTGGCAGGATTCCTGCTGCCCTGCCTGAACGTGGCACGTGCCCCTGCCTGTGCCCTGCCTGTGCTGCCTGCCCCAGCCACCAGCAGGGGCTGGGAGGGGTGGCTGGGACAGGGGGAAGTGGTCAGTGCAGGTCTCAAGGGACACACAGGTGAAGGACAGGCTCTTCTCTTCCCCAGGTGTACAAGGGCTTGGACATCATCACCAACAAGGTTTCCCCGCAGGAGCAGCGTCTCTGCAGACACCACATGATCAGCTTTGTGGATCCCCTCGTCTCCAACTACACCGTGGTGGATTTCAGGGACAAAGCTGTGCCTCTGATATCCTGTCATGCTGCAGCCTGCCTGGCTGAGCAGGAATGGGCTTCCCCCCTCCGTGGCCAGAGGGATCAGTGTTTGGGCTCTCCACATCCCAACTGACTCTATTTTTCCAGAAGATTCTGCTGGTGAGAGGGGCCTGGGGATGCCCAGGGAGGATCTGTGCTGAGGGTTGCCCTCCCTGACAGTCCTGGGGTGTCCCTGAGTTTTGGTGGTGGCTGGCAGAGGTGACAGAGATATGAGGGACACCTCTAACCCCATCCTGCAGCCTTACTGGTTCCCTGGGGCTGGGAGAGTGGGATCTGAGCCCCAGACTGCTGCTCCCACAGCCCTCCCACCCTGCTCTGCATCTCTGCTTATGCTCCTTGACTCTGGCACATTGAAGATATCTTTGCCCGGGACAAGATCCCCATTGTTGTGGGAGGAACCAACTACTACATTGAATCCCTGCTCTGGAAGGTCCTTATCAACACCAAGGTAGTGTGGGGAGCTGTGAATCCTTTTGGGAAAGGATGAATCCCATGTTTAGGGCAGACTTCCTGCTGAGAGGGGCAAGGAGAACCTAAAACCCCTCCTTCACCCCGTGGCTCTGGGGGATCTTGTTGCTTACACGGGGTTTGGTTCAGAGCCGTCCTGTGCCCCACAGGAGAAGCCCAGCAGTGCCCCCAGGCCAGGTAGTGACAGGAAAGGGGAGCTGGAGCAGCTGGACAGTGCCGAGCTCCATCGGCGCCTGAGCCAGGTGGACCCGGAGATGGCGGCCAAGCTGCACCCCCACGACAAGCGCAAGGTGGCCAGGTGAGCTCGGCGTGCCAGGGGCAGGAGGTGCCAGGGCCCAGCACCCCTCCCCGAGGGAACTGTGTGCCTGGGAGCATGGCAGGATAAGCATTCCCACCCCAGGTGGATGCTCCTGGGTTCTTAGCCAGTGCTGGGGACTCTCTGGGATCCCTTTGGCCACACAGCCCCAGCCTGGGCTGCCTCTGGGGTGCTGGGCTGTGCTCTGGGGCTGCTCCCGCTCCGTGCCCCAGCAGCAGCAGGGTTTGTCTGGAGCTATTTAAAGAGCAAGCTGCCCTGCTGGCTGAGTAACATAGCTGAGCTCTGTGGGAACAGCACGGCAGCAAGACCAGGCTTGCTGCTCCATCCCGGCCGAGCCCTGGCCCCGGGGAGCAGAACACCGCCCACCCCATTCGCACGGTGCAGGGGGATGGAGGGTGGGGCACCAGCGCAGCTCCTCCAGCTCCCTCCCTCCTGCCTGAGCCGGGCTGGGCTGCTGGTAAAGCTCCACAGCAGCATCTCAGCGCTGGTCCCTTCCCTGCAGCCCTGCCTGGCTGGAAAAGGCAGGGCTGGAGCCAGATCCCTGTCCCCTGCAGGACTTGTCCCGGTGCCAGGAGGCGGGAGTGGGTGGCTGTGCTCTGGGCTCCTTGGGTGCCAGCACTGCACCCCCAGGAGCTGGGTGTGCGTGGATGCCGGGCACGGGACGGGGCTGGAACCTGCCCTCCCCCCACATGAGAGGGTTGGATCTCGGCGAGTGTCTGCGGTTCCTGTGCTGGAGCCCCCGGGGCTGCTGGGGCAATGGGAACGCTCATTCTCACCCAGCCTCTGAGCTCTGTGTGTCTCTGCTTCCAGGAGCCTCCAAGTGTTTGAGGAGACAGGCATCCCCCACAGTGAAATCTTGCACCAGCAGCAGGAGGAGGAAGGTGGGGGGCCCTTAGGTGGGCCCCTGAAATATCCACATTCCTGCATCCTGTGGCTCCATGCAGACCAGGCAGGTGAGAGCTGAGGAAGGGCTGACTCCCTGCTCCTGCCCCAGCCTCCTCCCTGGAGAAGGCAGCAATTCCTCTGGCATCAGTGGGTGTGACAGAGAACTCCCTGACCTGCCGGGCTCCTGGCAGTGCTGACTCCTGTCCTGGCAGGCTGTGCAGCCCCCAGGACAGCAGCGTGTCCTGCTCTCCTCCTGCAGCTCTGGATGCACGGCTGGAGAAGCGGGTGGATGACATGGTGGCTGCGGGGCTGCTGGAGGAGCTGCGGGACTTCCACCGCCGCTACAACCAGGAGAAGGTGGCAGAGAACCGGTGGGTGAGCAGCCAAATCCTCTCTGCTCCTCCCTCTGGAGGTCTCCCACTGTGACCCCTGTCTTTGGTTCTGCAGGCAGGATTACCAGCACGGCATCTTCCAGTCCATTGGCTTCAAGGAATTCCACGAGTACCTCGTCAGTGAAGGGAATTGCTCACCCGAGACCAGTGCCCTGCTGTTGGAAAAAGGTGGGAGGAGCACCCTGTGTGCCCCACAAAGCTCCAGGTGACACCACAAGATGCTCTAAACCAAGGTCACAACCCCAGCTGCACCTTTCTCTCTGCATTTCCCACTTCTGCCAGCCCAGAGGGGCAGGGAATTATTCTCCAGCGATTGGAGAGCATCTCTGAGCACACCCAGAACAGCCCAGGCCTCCTTGCAGGATGCACGGGGTACAGCACGACTTGGGATCAGGAGTGGGTCCACTTGGGTGATGGGATCCCAGCTGGGTGTGAGTGCTGTGGAGAGCAGGGCTAGGAAAGAGGAATGAAGAGAACTCAGCGTGTCAGCAGCTCTGTGGGGACAAGGAATGTGGGGATCAGTCAGCAGGGATGCAGCCTTTGGTGGTGTGTTGTTCTGGAATGGCTGGACTGGTGCTGGAGGGGAGCTGCTCTCCACACAGGGAGGACCCAGGCAAAGTCCATCTGTGCCGAGGAGGGTTCAGTGTGGAAGTGGAGACTGAAGAAACCATAGAAATGATAAAAGGCTTGAAAACAAGCTTCTTTTGATGCAGAAAGAGCTTGTTGTGTCTGCTCAGGAGATGATTAGGAGGGATTTGATAAGCCTGGTACTAAATATTGAACAGTTGTAGAGTGGTAAATCATCCTCTGCTGGGTGGGGTGAGCAGTCCTGGACTCAATTTATGCACAGAATTGGGCATTATGAGAGCAGTGCAGCACTTGAACAGGTCTTCCTACCTGCTAAAAGCTTCAGGGTGGAGGGTTTGGGGTCTTTGTATCCTCTGTTTATTCAGGGATGTTTGGGGTGCCTTGTCCAGCCTCTTCTCAGAGCAGGCACAGACCCCCAGCCTAACAGTAAGAATAATTCTCATGGTGCCACCCAGCACAAACTTCTTTCTTGTGTGATTTCCCTCCCCTGGAGCCAACAGCCTCTTCTCACTGAGCCTTGGGGTTTTTCCTCTTACTTAATGCCTCTGTTCCAAAGGGATCCAGGCCCTCAAGCAGGTGACCAAGAGATACGCCCGGAGGCAGAACAAATGGGTCCGGAACCGCTTCCTGAAACGTGAGTCCTCCGTTCCCACCTCTCCTCATGCCCCACTCCAGCTCCAGAGGGGACTCTGGTGCTTTGGGGCAGCCTATGTTTGGGAGTCTGCTCCCACCCAGACCCTCCAGGAGCCACCCAGTGTCCCCATCCACTCATCCCCCAGTTCCTTCCTCCTGGTTGGGGTTGCAGAGCAGATCTGCCCCTCCTGAGAAGTGTCCTGCCCACAGGACAGACACTCAAGAGCCAGCTCCTCCTCCTGTACCCGTGTACCCCATCCCCTCACAGCAGCAGTGCCATCAGGAGGGATAAAATCCCAAGCAGAGGCTCAGCCCCACATCAGGCACCCCTAGATGATGATGATGATGATGATAGTGGTCACAACATCCCTGCAGCTTATCCTGCCAAATGCTCCTGAGGGGCTCAGGGAGGGGGTCCCCACGCACCCACACATGCTCCTGGCAGGGAGCAAAGCCCATTTGACAGCTGCCCTCCAGATTAGGAGCAGGAGCCCCGTGGCTGCTCCGTGCTCTGTGCAGTGGCAGGGAGCCAGCAGGACTTCCCCATCCCAGCCCCAGCCTTGGAGCAGGGCCAGCAGCAGCAGCTGGGAGCCGGGCACTTGTTGAAAGGTGCTCAGTAGGGGCAAAACAACAATAAAATAAAATAATAAAAAAAAAAAAAGAAGAAGAGAAGGCAGGGAGAAACTCGAGTCAAAGACGGGACTTTGAAGGAGGTGCAGTTTTGGCAGAGCCATGTGCTGGGTGGCTCAGCTCACCTTTGTGGTGGCAGGTGTGCTTCAGATGGGCCTGTCAGGGGCTTGTTTGTGGGCACAGCAATAAAACCAGCACCTGCTGGGCACTGGCACGTGGAGCCTTTGATGGCTTTGTCCAGGCAGGGACAGCCAGGTGCCCATGGAGAGCAGCCAGGTCACCCAGGGAGCAGGTGCTCTCTGCTGGCAGCTCTTTCACCCTGTCCAGGCTGCAGCAAGTGCCCTGTGCCCTGGCATTGGGCCAGGGGAGACCAAAGGGGTGGCTGTGAACCTGTCCCTTGTCACTAGGAAAGCATCTCCTGCCAGGAACCAGGAGCATCAGCTCCTGTACAATCAGTTCCAGCTCTGACTGGGAATCTGCACGCTCAGATCCCTCATCCAGGCTCCATGCCTGCATCTCCTTGTAAGTGTGGTGTGGTGGCTTTGTGCCTGGATCCACCTCTTTCATCCTCCCAGCCTCCTGTGGACCTGGGCTGGGCTGAGGTGCCTGTTGTTGTGATGGGCTGTTGGCACGCTCAGATTCCAGAACACTCTCCCAAAGGCAGCCAGCTGTGAAGATGCTTCCCTGAGTCCTGAGGTGTTCCTGCTGCTTGCAGGAGAGAATTTTGGCTCTGGAGAGCCTGGTGTTGCTGGCTTTTGAATGCTGATAGGAAGAAGCAGATCCCTCTGCTCCCCCTGGGTTCTAGGAGGGGGTGCTGAGGGTTTCTGGTGCTGACCTGCCTCGTTGTGTTTCTGTAGGTCCTGGGCCCAACGTGCCCCCAGTTTATGGCTTGGAGGTGTCTGATCTCCAGCGGTGGGAGGAGGATGTGCTGAAACCTGCCCTGGAGATCGTGGAGAGCTTCATCCAGGTACTGGGGAGCTGGGCTTTGACTGACTGACTTCTCTGTGGTCTCCAGGCCCCCTCACTTGGCACACAGTCCGTCCCTGGAGCAGGCCTGGCTGTTCACATGCCCAACCTTGGCATTTCCTTGCAGTAGTAGAAGTTTGTTGTCTCAGCTGAACGTTTCCCCACTGCCCAGTGCTGCACATGGTAAAACTCCACTGTGTGCCTTGCCAGCCTCGGTGTCTGAGTCTGGCAAGCTCCCATCCCTATGGAAGTGAACACAGGCAGATTTTCTTGGCAGAGCCCAGTTTGAGGCGTTGTTTGATCCGCAGGGCCGTGAGCCCCCGGCAGAGCCGCTGAGGATGGAGCACGACGAGAAGGAGAACAAGCGGAGCCCTCGCGTGTGTGAGCTCTGTGACAGACTCATCATCGGGGACAGGGAGTGGGCAGGTAGGGCCAGACAGGGCACAGGAGGGCACCTGGGAGGGCTGAGCTTCTCTGGGCTGATGGAGCAGCTGCCCTGATGACCCCCAGCTCATGATCCTGGCCTTTCAAGGATTGTTTGCAGGAGCTGTGCCACAGGAGCCATCTGGCAGGATTCCCCCCTTCCCTGGGCTTCCTTCCCTTCCCAGCACCCAGAAAACACAGAGAGCATCACTCCAGGGATCTCTATGGGGCATCAACCTCAGAGCTGCTGTGTTTAGTCAGGGCTTCTGCTCCTTCACAACACTGTGGATGCTTCCTCAAAAAGCACAGAGCAAATCTCTCTCCTCTGAAATTTTGTTGTGTAAATGAAACTTTCTTAATGTTTTTAATAGTTCCGTTTTGCTCCAATATTTCCTACTTATTTGTGTTTTTTTTTTTCTTTTTAAACTACTCCTAGCTTAATAGCAATAGAAAGGGATTTTCTATTTTCCATAGATTTACTTTAAAAGAGCTCAGCTGGAATCAGATTAAGTCAGTGAATTTATCTGTGCTGGGAGGCTCATGCTGAGAACCAGAAACAAAAAGTCATGGAGAAACTGGCTGCAGAAATGAAACTGGTAAATCACCAAGTGTTGCCCAAACACAGGATGTGCAGGGTCATGGTTTAACCCCAGCATCTGAGCCCCCCCCACAGCCACTCACCCACTCTCTGTGTCTGGGAGAGAGAATTGCAAAGGTAAAAGTGAGAAAATTGGTGGGTTGAGTTAAAGTTTAATAGAGAAAGCAAAGCAAAACAAGGAATTAATTCACTCCTTGCCATGGTTGGGCAGATGCTCAGCCATCCTCAGGAAAATTTGGCTCCATCACATCTAACATGACTTTGGGAAGACAGATGCCATCATCCTGATGTCCCCCCTTTCCTCCTTCCCTGTCCGGCCGGGGGTAAGCTGGGGTCAGCTCTCCAGCTGTGTCCCCTCCAACCTCCTGTGCACCCCCAGCCCCCTCTGTGTTGCTGTGAGGAGCAGAAAAGGCCTTGACTCAGTTCCAGAGCTCCCAGCAACAACAAAACATCCCCAAGTTATCAACCCTGTGCTCAGCACGAATCCAAACACAGCCCCAGAGCAGCTACTGTGAGGGAAATCAACTCTGCCCCAGCCAAAACAAGCAGATGCAGACACAACCAAAGATAAATTTCCCAGGTTGTTGGGTTTGAAGGAGTTGCTTATTCCTGACTGAGGCAGGGAAGTGCTGAAAGCAAAGACTGGAGCTGCTCTTGTAGGAGGCTCTTTGCAATGAGATCAGTTACGTGCAGTTGTTATTTTATCTAGGCTCAGCTGTCTCAAGAGGTGCTTTGAAGGAGCTCTGTTTGTCCAGAACTGAAAACTCTCGGGGCTCCTCTCATCCTTGAGGTCCAGAAAGTTCTGTGACTGCGTGGGAGCTCCTCAGGGTCCCCCCAAATCCCTCTGTGTCCTTAGGGAGGTCACCCCAGATACCAATCGATGGTGACAATGCCTCCCTCAGCCAAGACCAGCTGTTATTCTCTGTATCCAGCTGAACTGGGCTCAGATCCCCAGATGGTGGGAGAAAAATGCTCCAAATCCTGGGTGTTGCTTGTGCCTGCAAAATGGAAAAGGAAGGTGAAAACAGTGGTGGGAACTGGGTGGATCTGCACTCTGATCTGTTTTCTTAGGTCAGGTGACGGAGAGTTTTGGGAACTTCTTCCCAGTGCCCTGCTGGCTCTGGGGGATTTTAAAATTGTATCTGATTTTACAATTTATGTGGACTTAAAGAGCACAGCTCCCCAGACAGCAGCAGCAATTGGCGCTTCCTCAGCCAGCCACTGTAGCTTGTGACAAATTGCAGGAGGTGAGACTTTTATCTCAGGCTGAGGGTGACCCTCCAGCATTGTGATAAAGCAGCAGCTTTGCATGTGATTTCATCCTTTGGCAGAAAAAGAATGGCTGGAAAACACCTGAGGGCCTTGATTCAACAGAGCACATACCCTCGTTTAATTAAGGCCCTGCTTGAAAAGTTTGTGCTTTAATTGCTGCTCTGATCTCTTGGAAAAGGCAAAACCACCCCGCCAAGATGGTCAGACAAAGCCTCCCCTGAGATAAAACCGCTGATAAGGAGGTTTGGCTGTCCTTAAGGATGTGATTTCACCGAGAAATGCAGCTCCTGCTGCTCCAAGCTGAATCCCTGGGATTACCCTTCTGTTCCCATCTGACTCCTGCCGCAGTGCTTTCATGGCTGGGGCACTGCCCTGGAGTTATTCAGAAGTTTAATTCTGCTCCAGGCTTTTCCCTGGCTGCCCTGCAGGATGCTCAGGATATTCCCAGCGCTGTGGTGCAGGGATCCAGGCCTACAAATAATCCTGGCAGCTCTCCATGGGGAGCGAGGAGTTGCACAACCTCACCTGCAGCCTGCAAAGTGCCACCTCTTGGGAAGCACATTCCCTCTTCCCTGGGGAGGCTGGCAGCAGACTTGTTGGGAGTGACAACCTGGAATCATCTGCTTACACAGAACCAGGATTTTTCCCTCTCTCACTTCTTCCTGAGGAGATTTTGGAGCTTTGTCTTCTTCTGAGCCCTGATAGTTTGGCCTGGAAGTGTCCAGAGGAGCAGCCAGGGCAGGGTTTTTGGGAGTTCACTTTTTTTCGGGAGTGAATTGTGCGGGAGGCTGGGAAGGGAGGGTTCTCTGCCCTGCGTGGGAGGTTCGGCTGTTTCCTCCTCCAAATTCCACAGATTAAACGCTCTGTTTGCCTCTTCCCCCAGCTCACACACGGTCCAAATCCCACCTGCACCACCTGAAGAAGAGGAGGAAGCTGGAGGAGTCCGGCCATGCCGGAGGGACCATGGGGGACAGTGGGGACACAGAGACCTCAGACGAGGATGGCAGCCTGCCTTTGCCTTAAGCCTGGAAGAGGGAGCAGCTGTGCATCCACCTGCATGGAGAGGAAGCTCCTCAGTCCTGGGCAGCCTTGAACAGAGGAGCTGAGTCATTTTTTTTTGGGGTGAGGCAGGTGTGTGACGGCAAAGGCCGCCGGCTGCATCGGATCCTCTTCATGTGGCCTCATCCCGCTGCGTTCCCATGCTCCCCCAGCCCTGCCTGGAACGGGCTGGGCCCCGGGGCAAGGCTGCTGGGAGCTTCTCCCATGCAAAGCGTGAATTCCTGCCAGAGCTGCATCCTTGGAATGGCTGAGCTGCTGGTATGTGGTGTAGATCTCAGAGACAGAAATACCCCAACTCCTCCAGCCTGGCCGGGAGCGAAGCTCCGGAGCTGAGCGAGCTCTGCCTGCCTTTATTGTGGAGAGGATATTTTTTTTGTTGTTCTTTTACATGCAAATAAAGTTGCAGGATTATTGTGGGTTCCCCTCCCTGTTAACAAGCGCGGTTTCCTTGCTCTCTGATTCTACCTGGCCCCGGTTCCCTGCTCTGGGCACAGGGCAGGAGATCTGGTTCCTTCTCCCAGTCACCTTTTCCACAGCTCCTGAGGGAGCTGAGCAGATGTTCCCAGCGTGGTGGGGGCAGGGAGCCCTGTGCACACAGCAGGTGCAGGAGGAGCTGGCACCTGTTAAACAGGAACTTGGAAATGATCTCATCCAGTTTGCAACAGATGAGCCTGTCCTAGTTAAGGCAGAATTCCCGGGGGGGTTACACTGTGGTTTGGCACTGGGAACTGGCCCCGAATTTGAATCCAAGCTACTGAGCAGCAAATTCCTGGTGCTGTGTCCGCCAGGCAGTTGGTGTCCCATTGTTCCTGCAGGATGTGAGTGCTGTTTGTGCCTGGAATGCTGCTCTGGTGAAACCAGGACAGCCTTTCCAGGCCGTTTGGGATTCTCCTGGCAAATGCAGGTTTGAGGGTTGGTAGGGCACAAGTTTTGCCTTGTGCTGTGCCATGTGGCAAGAGCCAGGGCTCATCCTGCCAGGGAAGAGCTGCGTGGGTGGATTTGCCGGCGCGGGCTCTGGAGATTCCTGCTTTGGTGGGGATTAGATCAAACCTCCGGTTTGTGTTCCTCAGTGTGGAATTATTCCTGTAGTGCCCCGTGGGGCGGCTGCCTCGGGCCGTGTGATGGGGTTGGGAGGTCGGTCTGAAGGGAATGTGCAGGGAAGAGCTGGGAATTTGGCACTGGGCAGAGCTGGGCGCCAGCTTTGGAATGCCGGGCACTGCGGTGTTGCTGGGTCTGTGCAGTGCCAGCTGAGCCTCTTCTCCAGCCCAGACTTGTTTGCCATCCATGCTGACTCAACCCACAGATGTGTGCTCAGCCCAGTGCTGGAGCACGTGGCCACGAGGTCGTGGAATTGTGTTCTCCCAGCCTGGATGGACCAAGTGTGAGCTGGGAGTGAAGGCCCATGTGCTGAGCTGGTTGGTGACAGCTCGGAGATGTTGAGTCATCTCCCCAGGCCAGGCTGGGATCACTGGGGCAGCACTGGGAAGGAGGGCTGGGATTATCTGCTTGGGCTCCTGAGTGCAGTCAGATGTCCATACTGTTAGAGGTGGATTAAATATCCTTAATCGGTTTAATATGAACTTTGTTATCCCCATGGATTCATGTTATTCCTCTTCCACAGTAGCCTGTTCTCTTCAGGAGCTGGGGATGGGCTGTGCTGGGCTCCCAGGCCTTTTCCCCCTTGGTTCCCAGGTGTTCCAGGTGAACAGGAGTGCCACACTTCCTTGTCCATGCAGTGGAGGATGTGGAGGGAGGACACGTGCCCTGATGCTGTCAGCACCACGATACAGGTGGGTTTTCTTCCTTGGAGAGCTGGGGGCTGCCACGGAGAACAGTTTATTTGAGCAGAGCCAGGGCAGCATTCCTCTCCAGGGGAGGTCACTCTCGGTGTGTTGTACCTCTGCTGTTTTGAGGTCTCCAGGCACGGACTGGGATAGAGCTCCTGGCGGGGTCACACCAGTTCCTGGTGCTGGCAGCATCTCCTGCTGCTCTGGGCCCTGCAGAAGGGACAAACAATGCAGGAATCGCTGGCCAGTCCCAGCCAGGGCTCGCTGAGAAAGTTGTTGTGGTCTCAGGTTTCAGGCTGCTGTCAGTGCCGGCCGGTTTGGGGATGGGGAATGGCACTTCTCTCCATCTGCCCTCCCCTAATCCCCAGACAAACGCGGCTCTTCCATCTGTGCAGCCGGAGCCGCCGAGCCCATCACACCAGCCACTTAATCTAAATGGCTTTGGCCAAAGATAAGGTCATTAATTACACTGGGATTAGAAAACGGGCCCGGCGTGGCTTGGCTCGCCATCAGTTAAAGTCCTCGGCACCCTGGTCTGGCTGAGCATGGAGCAGAGAGCCTGAGCTGGGGCAGCTCCGTGTCCTGGCTGACCGGGCACCATCCCGGTGGCACTGCCAGTCCCTGGGCAGTCCCCTCGCTTGGACACTGGCATTTTGACACGGTGCTGGTGTGCTCCTGCCCCACAGATCCAGAGGCCCCCCTGGCACCGTGGCAGCCCAAATCCTCGTGTCCAGCAGCGAGAGGTGCACGGCAGCACCTCCTCATCTGCATCCCGCTGTGTGCTGCCTCCAGCAGCCCCTGCCAGGGCTCCACGCCGAGCTGCCCCTGATTGCTGCCCTCATGGGTGGCACTGTCCCCAGAGCTCTGAGCTCACACGTGTCCGTGATGATCAAGGTGCTGTACATCCCTTTTGCTTCCTTTTTCTCACCCAGTTTTGGCTCTAGAACGCTCCGACAGGAAAAGCCTCACCCATGCAGCGCTGCCCTTTGCCAGAGTGCCATGTGCCACCTGCTCTGCCCTGAAAAGTGCCACGGTGGGGACAGTCAGGGCTGGGATGTGGCACGAATTTGGCCTCATTCCTCCCCTCACAAGCACCACAGGGGGGATGTTAGGGGCTCTGTGCCAGCACCCGACCGGCGCTGGGACCCCGGGACACAGCTGCCACCTCTCCCAGCACCGGTGACCAGCTGGTGTCTGTGCCCCGTGCTCACTGGTGGCTTTCAAGGATCCGCCTGTCCCCTGACTCCTGTTGGAGATCCCGGCTGGTGACGCTGTCCTGCCTCTTCCCCAGCCCAGTTCCCACACTGCAGGGACGCTCCTGGGACGGGCCAGGGACCGTCTGGGGGACGGTGTCACCCGGGGCCATCAGCTCCTGCCGACACGCGGCAGCTGCAGCCGCCGCACGGAGCCTGTCCCGGCCCCGTCCTCAGCTCCCGGGTGGGATCCTCGTGCCGTGGAGCACCGGCGGGATTTAACGGGGCCCTCGGGGTCCATTTGGGCTCAGCAGTGCTGGCTGGCACCGCTGCCATCACAGCGCCAGTGGGTCGAAAGAACTCACGGGGAAACTGAGGCACGGCTGGGGCGTGGAGCGGCTCGGGAGCAGGGCAGGGCGCTGGGGAGCCTGCGGCCCCATCCGATGCTTTGGCAGCACTTCAGGTGGCTGTGGCAAAGCCAAATGTTGCAAGAGCCTAAAAATAAAAGGAGCTGTTGGCCGGGGTTGTGCAAGAGCGTGTCCCCGTCCCGCCCCGCGCGGGAGTTCGGCGGATCTGGCGGCAAACCCGGCGGGGCACGGCGGGATGCTGGCACCGGGCCCGGGAAATGCCAGAATCCAAAGGGCTGGGGGCTGTCCCCCCCTGTCTCTGTCCCCTCTGGGCAGCCCTGGGTCTGGGGAAGGGGTCCGTGGAGGTCTGGGGACGTGGGGGCTGCGGGTGGCTGGGATGGGTGTCCCCATGGTGGCACCCCGAGGCATTCCATCTCGGGTGCCCCCCAGCACACACAGTGGGGAAACTGAGGCAGAGCCTGCCGGAGCCGCCTTGCGCGAGGCTCTGGGTCTGTGGTGTCACCCGTGGGGTGTCCACTGTCACCCCCCCGGACGGGCAGGGCAGAGGGGGGCACGGTGCCCGCAGCTGCCGTGTGCCCGGCGGGAAAGGCGGCGGGAAGGAGCGGGCTGGCAGGGCACCAAATCCCAGGGGACTCGGCTCCGAGCCACCCTGAGGACAGTGCTGGGGGTCCCCCGGGGGGTGACACAGCCCCAGCCAAGGGCTGGCACGGCGTCCGGGTCTCCCCCAGCTCGGGGGGTGCGGGCGGGGGTGCGAGGCCGAGTGGGTGCCCGCAGGGCTGGCTTGGCTCGGGTGGGGCCGGCTTGGCACGGGTGGGGCCGGCTTGGCACGGGTGGGGCCGGCGTGGCTGCGTTGTCGCGGTGTCACAGGGCCATCTGCCGGCAAAGGCACCGGCCCTGGCAGCCAGCAGCGGCCTCCAGCAGCCCCATCCTCCCCGGCTGCAGCTGCACTGGGGAAGGAGGGGGGTCCTGGCTGGGCTGACTCGGGGGGCACCTGGGCTGTTGTCACTGTGGGAGGTGGGATTTGTCCCGCGGGTGTCACAGAGAGGGGACACGGTCCCTGAGGCGGCGCGGGTTGGGACACAGCAGAGACGGCCCCGCTCCGGCCACGAACAGATTAAATGTCATTTTATTTCACACCCAAAAAAAAAATGTAGAAAAGAAGAGGTGAGTGTCGATTTAATTTCTCATATTAAAAATCTACCAGGTGAGACTGAGCCGTTTCCTCCAGAGCCAGTGCAGATCCACAGGGATACTCCATCCTTCTCCTCCTCCTCCTCCTCCTCCTCATCATCTCCCGCCTCCTCCTCTTGGGGACCAGGGGCACCACCTGCCCCCTCCCCAAGGTGCCCCCGTGCCATGGGCACCCTGCTGCCAGCCCCACCAGCACTTCCCTTGCCCGGGTCTCTCCTGCCCGGCCCCGGCCCCCCCGGCGCGGTGTCCCCACGGTGCCACCCACACCTCGTGTCCGGGAGCGGGCGCTGATTTGGGGGTGGGAAGGCGGGGCAGGAGCGCGTGGTGGGGGAGGGCGGCCCGGGGCCGTTTGGATTTGCTTTCAACATTTCTGCGTGTTCCTCGCTGTCCCTTTTCCCTCTGTACAAAATGAGCTGTATGGTCATGGGCGTCGGTGACACGGTGACGTGCGGCTGCGGCGGCCGCCCCGCCCTCACTGCAGCAGGGCCCGGATCTGTTTGGACGTGGTGTCGTCGTTGAGGTGCCGAGTGGTGTACCTGGACGGGGAGGGGACACAGGTCACAGCCCCCCACCCGCTCTGCTGCCGCCCCACAGCGCTGCCGGGGGACGCCACCTCCCCGCTGTGTCCCCAAGCCCCCCTCTCACCTCAGAGCGTTCAGGAGACCCTCGGTGCTGGTTGAGGGTTGGTCTTTCAAGACTTTAATGCAGCCTTTCATCTGATGGGGGCAAAGAGAAAGGCTGTGAGATTGCTGAGATTCCCCCTTCCTCCCCATCCTCCTCCTCACTGCTCAAGCCAGGGAGAGCGACCCCGGGGGTCACAGCCCCTGGGGTGAGTGGCACGGCTGTGACCCCACAGCTGTGACCCCAAGACCACTCACGTCGATCTTGGAGGTCTTGGCGAAGGCCCCCACGGGGTGGACGTGGTCGTAGAGGATGATGACGCCGACCATCACCCTCATGCAGAAGAGCAGGGTCTCGGTGTTGGTGAAGCGGCTCCGGTACTCCCTGTGCCAGGGGAGAGGCTGCCTGAGCCTGGGCGGGGTGGCAGAGGGACCCCAGGACTGAGATGTCCCCCCAAACCCCAGAGTGGAGCACTCACGGGGTCTCCAGCATCACCCTGCACACGCAGGCCATGGTGCTCAGGCAGTCGGTCGTGTCCTCGATCGGGAGGGTCTTGTTCTGAAACCCAACAGGTCCCAGCTGCTGCTTCCCCCACGTCTGGTGGCTGGAGGGGGTTTCTGCCCACCCTGAGGGTCCCCCCAGCCCCCCTCACCTCTGAAACAAATTTGGTGGTGGCATTGCTGAGTGTTTTCAGCATGGGGGTGGCCTCGGCGTAGAACAGGGACATCCTGTTGGCCATCTCGTTGTTCACCTCGCTCTCTGCATCCAGCTGGGGGGTGTGACGGGGGTCACTGGGGTGGCTGAACCCCCCTCAAGCCATTCCCAGCCCTGTGAACCCCTGGGGGAGGCCACCCCTGGCCGGGGGAGCAGCAGGGTCCTCCCACCTGCAGGTTGTTGATGCGATTCCGGCTGATGGTCCGTCTGTAGTAGCTGAAGTCGTTCTGGATGGCAGGGTTGGTCATCTGAGGGGGGGACACGGGGGTTAGGGGTGCCAGGGGACTCTGCTGGCTCACAGCTTTGGCAGAGTCCCGGTGTGGGGACCCCCCCTCGCTGTCGCCCCTCACAGGGAGGCACCTTGAGCTCGTCGAAGCTGAGGGTGAAGTGCAGGATCTCGGCGAACTGCTTGGCCAGGGCTTGCTCCCGCTCCAGGTGCTGGGTCGGGGCGTAGGGGGGGCTGGTGAGGGCCTCCAGCAGGCTCCGCAGGGCGTTCTCTGGAGACAGAGCACTCCGTGTCCCCCTCTGCCCCTCTAAACCCCGAGGGGAAACTGAGGCACAGCGCAGCATCCCGAGCTGAGCACACACTCCACGGCCAGGACTCCCGCAGCCTCCCGGTGGGGGGATGCCGGACGCACGGAGGGGATGCGGGGGAGCTCAGGCACTCACCCAGCCGCAGGGAGAACTCGTAGAAGCGTTTCAGCTTGGCGACCAGGGGGCACACGGCGCTCCAGGCGCGCTCCTGCAGCCGCAGGTCCCCGGGGTTTTGGATGGCCTGGGAGGGGAGAGCGCCAGCGCTTGCCCCAAGGCACGGAGGGTGCGCGGGCAGCGGGCGCCGGGGCTGCACCCACCTCTCGGATCTCCTGCCCGGCGCCCGTGTAGGACTGCAGCTCGGCCAGGATGGTCTGCGCCTCCTCCAGCACGGCGTTCACCTGGTTCCACACCGCCGTCTCCGCCTCGGTCGGCTGCGCATCTGCAGGGCAGCGCCCCGGGGAGAGAAACCCGGAGGGCTCTGAGCGGGGCCCGGGGCGGCGAGAGCCAGAGCGGGGTGCCAGCACCCCACGGCACGGCTCCCCCGCCGGCCCGCAGCCCTTCCTGGCCGGATTGTCCCCCTGCTCCGTTCTCCTTGCCCGAGCTCAAGTCAAGGCGAGCGGGGGGCGGCTGGGGGTGAGTCCTGGCTGCCCTGTGCCCGCGGTCCTGCTCGCCGCGAGGGGTCCCCGAGCAGCCCTCGGCCCCAAGAGGCTGCAAAGTGCCCCGGCGGAGAGGTGCGGAGCGACAGCCCCCGGCCACGGGTCTGGCCCCCCTCCCCGGGGACACCCCCGGATGGCAAAGGTGGGGGGAGGACGTCTGGGGTGGGCGCGATGCGATGGGCGACGGGGGACAAAGAACTCAAAATGGTGTGGATGTGGAACTCAGGATAAGTACGGAACAAAAACGGAAAATAAAAATCCCATCTCACTTTCAAAGTCAAGGAAAAAATTAGGGCCTTGGTCAAGTTCGTTATAAGTCAACACTTTTAGAAGGTTCCCCATGTGAAACCTGCAAGAGAAGAAACAAGAGGAAAAAAGCATGATGGTGAGGTGGAGCCCGGGGAAGAGGTGCTGGGCTGCGGGCAGCGGCGGTGGCCGGAGCCCCGTCCTCCCCCCGCTGCTCCCCGGGGGCTCGGGGGGCTCCGGGGGTGACCCCGCGGCCGCTCCGGCCCCGGGTGCAGCCTCTTCCCCCCCGATGGTGATGAGCGCTGGCGGATGGGGTGATGGAGAGGGAGGAGCGAAGGGAGGAGAAGCCGCCGGGAAGTCCCTGAAGTCCCTGGAGTCTTGGCTACAGCCAAGCCCCTACCCTAGTGCAGAGCCAGCCCCGAAATGAGGGGTCCTGGTGAGCCCCCAGAACTGTGTCAGGGGGCTGTGGAGGGGACTGGAGGCAGGAGAAGTTTGTGCCGCCTCAAAGGAGCCAGGAGCAGCAGGAAGGTCCCTCGCCGTGGGAGTGGGGGGCTGTGTGACCCCAGCCCTGGGTATTTTGGGGGGGTCCCGGAGTCAGAGGTGGAGTGGGGAGCTGTGCACGGCCTGTGACCGCTGGGGATGGAACTGGGGCCGGGCTGGGGCGAGCAGATGCCATTGCACTCTTTTCACCCTCCTCACTCCTGCTCTGAGCTGTGTCCTGGGAGGAATTGCGGGAGGGGGAGCCGGGGGAGCCCTGGGGCTGTGCCCGGCCTGGAATCCTGCCACAGTGGCCGTGTCCTGTACCCCCCCGCGTCCAGCCTGGGGGGCCGAGAGCTGTCCTTTCCCAGCCCTTAGCCCAGATCCATGGGAAGCTGAGGCAGGACCCTGCTCCCCATCCCGCCGTGCAGGCTGCAGCCACCGCACTGACCTTCCCAGCAGGGCAGGTGGCACGGATCGTTCCCTCCTCCTTTCCCGGCCTGCAGGCTGTCCCTGCCCTGGCGGTGTCACCAGACATGCCACACGGCCACCAGCGCCATCAGCTAACAGCGCTGGGTGTGTGCCTGAGGTGGTCCCGGCCCACGTCCTGCTGCACCCTGCATCCCACCTCTCTGCCAGGACATCTGCCCCACTCTTTGAGGGATGGGGCATATCCTAGGGTCCCCTGCCCCATTTTGGAGACTTTTTCAGTCAGCTGGGGACACGGGGCTGCTCGGGGACACTGCGCCTGTCCCCATCCTCTGGACAGCAGCTGCGGTGGCAGCCCTGACACCCTCCCCATGCCCACCCTGCTCGTGGGACTTACTTTCAAAATCCAGGAAAAAATGAGGACAGTTTTCTAAATCTTTGCCCAATACCTTTATCAGGTTGCCCATGGCCAGCAGACCTGAGCGAGAGAAACAGAACAGAGTGGAACAGCACCGGTGCCACCAGCCAGACACCCCGGCACCCCCGAGCCCCCAAGGGCCACCACCACGGCACCTCCCTGTGCCCACCCCGATCGCCCCTGGCTGGGCACGCAGCTGTGAGCATTTCCTGGGATGTGACAGCTCTCCCAGCACTTCTGCAAGTTCCAGAGGTGGGAAGGGAAGAGGACTGAGGGTCTGGGAGCCTCGTGCTCCTGGGGCACCCCTGGCCAGGCTGCCACCCCTGAGACACCCCAGTTCCCCAAGCCTGGGATCCACAAGGGGTGGGGGGCAGCCCCAGTGACCCCCATGGTGTCATGCCATTCCCCTGGGTTATGGGGCTGGGCATCCCCCATGGACAGGGGAAGATCCCAAGTGGGAATTGTGCCCCACAAACCCGATTTGGGGGTCTGGTGCCTGCACCAGAGCATCCCACCCACCCCATGGCTGCACCCTCGGGTCCTTACCTCAGTGCCTGGTGTGGCAGCGGTGGCTACGGCAGGAGCAGGGGCTGTGCCACCCGCCTGCGTCACTTCATAGGCCGGCAGGGACCTGTGGGCAGGAGGGCAAGAGGGTCAGGGCACCCCACTGACCCTGCCCTGGGGACCCATGGGTGGGTGACCAGGAGGGGAAGCACGGTGGGACACTGGATCTCCCCTCCATCTCACGCTGCCACCAGCCTTCACCTCATTTACCTTGATTATTTTTTACTGCCACCGGGAGCTCAGCAGGCATCGGGCTGAGCATCCCCGTCCCTCTTCACCCCTTGTGGGACCTGCTGCAGCTCGGGGATAACCCCAGAGTGGAGCCATCTGTGCCCATCTCTCCTTGGAGAGGCCAAGATCCCCAGGGATGACTTTCCCAGCTCCGCTGCTTGGGTTTTGCTCTTTCCTGAGTGCTGTGTGAAGATCCCTTTATGCCGCCGATGAGCCACAACCCAAATCCTGCAGGCAACGGGATGCTCCCCCAGTTCCCCGCATCCCACCTTTCCTACTGGGATGAGGGGGGGTCGGGAATGGCCCCACGGTGTCAGCAGGCACCGGGAAGCAGCAGCGGGATCAGCAGGTTGTAATTAAGCGCTTGGGTTTAATTAATGAGGCTGAGGAAGGGGAGAGGGAGAGCTAGAGCAGCAGGGGAGGGATGGGGTGGCTTCGTGCCTGGAATGGGGTTGTGACCCCCCCAGCCCAGAGCTCCCCACTCAGCCCCAGCACAGACCCTTGGCATCAACAGTGATGGCTCTGCCTTCCTCCTCTTCCTCCTCCCAGGGCCAGTGAGTGGTGGCTTTGCACTGGGGCTGCACAAGCCCAAAAAGCAGCTGGTTTTTGGGGTAACCGGGGTACACCAAACACACTCAGAGCTGCTGTGGGGCAGTGACGCCGAGGTTCATCCTGCTGAGCACTGGGGTGTTTTGAAAGGGTTCTGGGAGGGTCCCTGGGTGCCGGGGCAGTGGGTGGGGTGGGAGATTGGCACCTGCTCTGCTCTGCTGCTGGCACACAGGCTGTGACTAGGGTGTGGGCATCCTTGTGCCCGTGCCGCTGTCGTCCTTGACGGGCAGCTTGGGGCTGGGATTTGTCACTGCTGAACTCTGCCTGTGCCCAGGGAAGGGGCACGGATGGGTTCCCCGTGTGAGGACACCCCGGGGTGACTCCAGAGCCGTGGTGCAGGGGTTTGGTGACAGGTGCTGGTTTGGGGATTGCTGCAGCCCCTTGGGCTGGGGAGTGGCTCCGCTTGGGGTCCAGCCCCTGTTATACGCCTTTTCCTTGGTCCCAGGTGATTAAATCCCCCGGTGGCACTTGGCCCAGGGGGACACAGCATATCCCTCCCAGGGAGGCTGTTGGGGAGGGCGAGGGGCTCCTCCCAGTGCAGGCTGCCCACTGCCGAACTGGGGGAATTGTGCGCCCCAAATCCGCTGGGAGAGTCACCCCCAAACCGGCAGCGCTCACAGAGGAACGTGCTGCCACAGCAGGGCTGGGAACAGCAGGCTCCCTGTCCCCAGCCACACCCGAGGTGGCCCCGGGTTCTGTCCCTCCCTGCGGTGGCCTCGCTGCACCTCAGCCCTGCTCCAGAACCTGCCCCTCTTCCCGCAGCGCCGCCTCTCCCTGCCCCTCAAGAGCATCCTGCCCCATGGGGACCCACGGCGGGTGTCACCTCCATGGGGACAGCCCAGCCGATGGGGTGAACCCCCACTCCTGCTCCAGGCAGAACCAAATCCTGCACCCAGCAGAACGAGCTGGCAGTGCCCGGGCTGGCCACGCCGGAGGGGCAGCGACGCCCCCGGGCTCTGGCCACCCGCTGTCACCGTTTTGGGGCTGTGCCCCTTCTGCTGCCGGCGCAGCATCGCCCTGGGCACCGCAGCCTGGTGCAGCGCCGCGGCTCCGGCCGGGGGCTGCCTGCCCCTTCCCCTTGACCTGGCCCCGCTCCCCGCAGCCCCCCGCCCGCCGGGTGCCCACCGGGTGCCCCCCGCCGCCGCTGCCCCCCGCCCATGGCCGCGCCGGCACCGCCGCAGCCGCCGCAGGGTCGGGCACGCGGTGCCCGAAGGATTTTCCATGGGGGGCACAGCTTATCCTGGGAATCGGGGTGCCGGGGCCAGATCCCACCCCAGGATCAGCCGGGGCACCCCCAGCCCTGAGCAGGGTGGAGTTGGGGGTCTCGGCGCGTTGATCCCCCCCCCACCCTCCGGTTTGGGGAGCCGCCTGGCCGGAGGGATGTGTGAGCCCCCCATGGGGCTGAGCCCCCCTCGAGGGGGGCCGGGGGGAGGCGCAGGGGGCTCTCCCGTGCCTGGCTGCGGCTGCGGCTGAGCAGCCGGATTTACCGCAGGAGCCGAGCCGCAGCACCCCGCCGGCGCGGGCGGGCACCCACCCGTGCGCCCGCACCCACCCGGGGCCACCGCGGGGCTGCAGCAGCCCCAGGTGGGGCGAACCCACCCCAGCATCGCCCACCCCACCAGCACGCAGCCCACCACCCCCGGTCCTGGCCAGCTCCGCGCCGGGGGTGCAAAGCGGAGAGAGGCGGCGGCTGCGAGGGGCTGCTGGCGGGGTCCCGGGGGGACACCTCGCCCTGCTCCCAGGCCTGGCGGCAGCCGTGTCCCCGTGGCCGCGGCGGCCCGCGCTCACCGTGGCGGTGGGAGCCCGCGGCGTGGGCAGGCGGCGGCGGCGGCCGGGAGTCTGAGGATGCCGGCGAGCGCGGGGTGCGGGGACGAGCCGCCCGCCGTGTGCGTGAGCCGCCCTGCGCCAGCTGCCGAATGCACCACAAAGACCACCATAGCCCCCCGGCCCCCCCACGCCACTGGTGACGGTGACGTCTCAAGTGTGAGGGAGACGGGGATGCTTAACCCCCTGCGTGCCGGCCGGCAAAGCTCTGCGGCCTGGCGGGGAGAGAGCTCCGGCTGCCGCTCCCTGGGTTTGGGGGACACGGGGACATCGAGAGGGTCGCCCCGCCACCGTCAGAGCCAGCCCCAGCTGCCAGCAGGGCGAGGGGAAAACGCAGAGATTCCTTTGCTGCTGCCCCAGCCCATGGGTGGCACTGCTGGGCCCGGTCCCCTCTTGAGGGGAGGGGGACAAGCACCGACCCCATCTGGTGCCACCACAGTCGGGACAAGCCAGACCCACGTGCCGGGACCCCTGTTTTGGGCAGGCAGCACCCTCTGTGCCCCATCAGGTCCCCCAGCACGGGGCAGAAGGGGTTTGGGTGGCACGAACCAGCCCGCAGCTGCTCCCTCAGGGGTGATGTAGGAGGAAAGGAACCCCAAAATTGGGTTATTTTTGCTTTTCTACTCCCGATTCCCCCCTTTTCCCAGGCCAGGGTTGGGCATGACAGTGGGGACAACAAAAGGGACCCGCAGTGTTAGGGTGACCCCAGGTCCAGCTTGCCCAGTGGCACTCAGAGCTGTCCCTCAGGGACACGGGGTGGGTGACGACAGATCCTCGTCCCTTTACAGGGTTTTTGTGCCGGGAGGTCTCAGAGGGGCTGGCGAGCCACCAGCGCCCCGAGCACCGGCAGTGTCACCGCTGGGTGACCTGGCAGTGCAGAGGGACAAGAGCTGTGGGGATTCTGCGATAAGCAGCCGTGACTCCTGCTCCCCAAGCCCCCCGCAGTTTGTGGGGGGCTGAGCCGGCTGCAGCAGCCCGAGGCAGAGGGGGCTGCGGGGTCGCCCCCATCGGGCACAGCCCCCCAGGCCGTGCTGCTGCAGCCCGTAGCCGCTGGGGGAAGCTGCAGCCCTTTGCATTCCTTGGAGCCGCTGCACAGGGAGGTTTTCAGGAATCGGCAGCGCCCTGGCAGCTCTGCGCCCCGGGGATGGGTGTTGGGGGACTGCTGCTGCAGGAGTGGGGAGGGAAAAGCTGTCGCGGAGCCGGCGCTGCTTGCACCGCGGTGTCACCCCACCCCAGACACCCTCTGCAAACTCAGGGCCAATATCCCATTCGAGCCTGGGCTCATGCAGGTTTTGGGGCGCCCCTGTCTGGGTGCTGGGCTCAGCTGGGTGCTCTGCAGCTCTGCACGACCCCCAGGCATCATCCCAGCACCACGATTTGGGGTGTCAGGGCCCCAAAAAGGAAATCCCAGAACCACACAGTCACCCTGATCCTCATCCCAAGGGCATCCCTGTCACCTGGGGCTCCCGTGCCTCTTCCAGCTGCCCCACACCCCTTTGGATCCCCTTCCCCTGAGCTGAGCCGGGTCGGTCTCAGCCCTGGCAGCCTGCGCTGCTTCAATTAAGCTCTCATTAATTTTTCAGTCCCCCTGAGCACCCCGGGCACGGGCGGTTCGCAGAGCTGCTAATTGGAGTCTTCTCTACTCCACATCCAAGATCCGCCAGCGGGGCCGGGGGGGTTCATCCCCACCCAGCTCTCGGGGACGCTCACGGAGAGGCTTTGGGGCCACACGGAGCCACGTCCCGTGCCCAGCAGAGGCTGTGGAGGGGACCCAAAATCCGTGGGGCTGAATCACCTCACAGGGACAGGGCACAAGGATGTCACGTCCAGCCGTGGGGGGGTCCCAGCCCTCCTGCCCCCCTGGTGCGGGAGGATGAAGCCCTTCAGCCCCACCGCTGCAAATATTTGTGGTTTTTGTAACCCAACCCTGTCTCACCTCCAGCTGGGACAGTTTCTGCTGCTTCCAGCAGCCACCCCTGCAGAAAAGGTGGGTGCACCTGAGGGCAGGTGCCTTGGAGAAGGGCTGAGCACCCCACGGCACCCCACAGCCCCCCTGGGGATGGGATGGACTGGGATGGGATGGGATGGGATGGGATGGGATGGGATGGGATGGGATG
>QUSF01000136.1:463329-475520 GCA_003676055.1 Chloebia gouldiae
GGATGGGATGGGATGGGATGGGATGGGATGGGATGGGATGGGATGGGGAGCAGCCCAGGCAGGCTGGAGACTTCATCCAAGCTCAGTGGCCACCGGATGCAGAGGGGCAGTTTAGGACGGACCCAGTGGCCCTGGGATCACAGCAGGATGCCAAGGTCACCGGGAAAAGCGCTCGGCGATCTCCATGGAAACATTCCACCTTTGGTTCTGGAGATCAAAGTGGCTTTCTTGTCCCTCTCTCCTCTGTGCTTCAACCATGCCTGTGCCAAGCAGAGAGCCACTGGCGTGTCCCAGTGTCCCCAGTGCAGGCAGTGAGGGGCCAGCACCTCCTGCATCCCACTGCCCGCTCCCCTCTGCACCCCGGTCCCAGCATCCCAGTACCCCCCAGTATCCCACCTCGACCCCCACCCCGCCTGATTGACAGCTCTCCCAGCCAATGGACGAGCGTCGCCGCCGGGGGGGCGGGGGGCCCGCGGCTACAAGAGGGGCGGGAGCGGCGGGGGCTGAGCCGGCGGCTGGACCGCGGCCCCTCCGGTACCGGCAGCGGCTCCGCGCCCCGCCCGGCCCCGCCGAGCCGCCGCCCGCCCGCGCCGCGCCGCAGGTAAGGGCCGTCGGGGCTGCAGCCGCACCCCCGGGCCGGGAGCCGCCTCCCCCCGGTGCGGAGCCGCCGTCGGGGCAGGTGCCGGGAGCCGCTCCCGGGAGCCGCTTCCCGCGGGTGCCGGGGCCGGTGGCTCGGAGCTATCCCATCGTGCGGGTGGGCAGAGCATCCCCGGGCCCCGTCCCTGCTCCCCGGGGTGCCATCCAGGGGTGCTGCTCCAGGCTGGGGTGCCCCTGGGGGGACACTGGTAGTGCCACCCCTCTGTCCGGTTTTGGGACCAGCCGCTCATCAATTGGCCTGTGGTTCCCTCCCGGGTGCTGCTCCCTGCCCTGGCACGGCTGTGTGCCGCTTGGAAAAGGGAATTGAGGGCTGTGGACTTGAGGATGCTGCCCTGGCGTCCCGGCCACTGAGGGCCGAGCTGTGCTGGGGGGCTGCGTCCTCCTGCCGAGGGAGGACTTGGATCGTGGCAGGTTTATGATCAATGCCAGAACCCAACCGTGGTGCTGGGAGGTCGTGAAGCTGAGCTGGGGTTGCTGGGGAAGCTCTGTGGGTGTCTGGACATTCCCTGGGCTGCCGAGGGCTGGCGGGTTCGGTGCTGCTGCAGCAGACGGTGACAGATGCTGGTGGGATGATGGGGCAGGAAGGAGCTGCTGCCTGTGGGATTGGCTGGGAACACGAGGAACCCCACATCCCCCACCCCAGTGTCCCCCGGTGTAACCCAAGCCCAGGGCAGGACATGAGATCCCTGAGGGGAGACGGCGTTGGTCGGGCTCCAGGTGAACTTCTCCTCAACTTCATGGAGAGAGAAGCTCCAGGAGCTCCCGGAGAACCATCTGCTGCTCCGGCTGAGCGCTGGCAGCCAAGGCTGCGTGGGAGCGGGCACGGCGCGTATCGGAGCCGCTCCGCTCCCTGCCCACACAGCCAGGGCCTTGCCAGGGCTCCCTGCTGCTGCTGCAGCCCCTGGCCAGACCCATCCCCACCAAGGAGCAGGATGGCCGTCCCCGCTGGATGCTGCGAGGCCAGTGGTGCCAGGGAGGTTTTTATGTGCCCTGATGGCAGAGTCTTCACTGTCCCATCCTTAGAGAAGGGCTGGTAAAAGGTGCTCCTGCCCATGGTAGTGTGGCTGGAACTGAATGAGGTCCTTTCCAACCCAAACCATTCTGGGATTGTACGATCATGCTCTGGCAAAGGCGATAGGAAGAGTTCTGAATTTTCAGTTGCTTTTCGAGTGTTTTCCTGCAGCCCAAGACAAGCCCAGGGGATGGGGTGATGCTGCTGGTGGGCTGCCCCAGGGCCAGCTCCTGGACACCTCCAGCAGCAGAGGCCACAGCCACATTCCCAGTGCCACAGCTGCTGTCCTGCGTGGACACCCATCAGCCAGGCAGATCAGCTCCAGCAAGGAGCACAGGGATGTGGGATCAGCCAGGCTGGAGGATGGCCTGGCAGGACCATCCCTCTCCAGCCTGGTGGGATTTTCCTTTCCAGGGGCAGCCATGGGCAAGCACAGCAGCAAGCTGGCCCCGGAGATGCTGGATGACCTGGTGAGGAGCACGGAGTTCAGCGAGCAGGAGCTGAAGCAGTGGTACAAGGGCTTCCTCAAGGACTGCCCCACCGGCATCCTCAACCTGGAGGAGTTCCAGCAGCTCTACATCAAGGTGGGCTCCAGCTGGGGGTCTGAGTGCTGCCTGGGGGGCTGGAGCACCAGCCTCCATGCCGAGTTCCCCCTCCTCATTTCAATTCCTCTTCTCTCCCTCCCGCAGTTTTTCCCTTACGGCGACGCCTCCAAGTTTGCCCAGCACGCGTTCCGCACCTTCGACAAGAACGGGGACGGCACCATCGACTTCAGGGAGTTCATCTGTGCCCTGTCTGTCACCTCCAGGGGCACCTTCGAGCAGAAACTCAACTGGGCCTTCGAGATGTACGACCTGGACGGCGACGGGAAGATCACGCGCCTGGAGATGCTGGAGATCATTGAGGTACCTGTGCTTCAAACCAGCAGGGATTGTTTGCTTTTTCCAGGCTTTTCACATGCCTTGGGTCCCTTTTAGCACCAAAGAATCAGTTTTCCTCCCCAGAGCATTGTCTGAAGGGTGCTTGATGTGGATCTGGTAGAACAGGGTCCCAACAGAGCAGCAGTCCTGTCCCTGTCCCCTGCCTTGCCCTGGGATCCTGTGTCCTTCCAACATTCCCTCATTCCCACTCTCATCCTTCTCCAGGCCATTTACAAGATGGTGGGGACTGTGATCATGATGAGGATGAACCAAGACGGGCTGACACCCCAGCAGCGAGTGGACAAGATCTTCACAAAGATGGACAAGGACAAGGATGACCAGATCTCCCTGGAGGAGTTCAAGGAGGCCGCCAAGAGCGACCCCTCCATCGTCCTGCTCCTGCAGTGTGACATGCAGAAATAGAGCCCTGGCACTCAGGGCTGGACTGGCTGTAGCCAAACTCTGCCCCCTGTGCTGGTTTCAATCCCTGTTTTTTCCCCCATTTGGCCCCAGGCATGAGCCACATCCCATCCCTCCCGCTGCCCCTGCTCTGGCTGCATCCTGGGCAGCCCACGTTGCACACCCTGGAGGTCAGAGCCTGCTCTGAGTGTTGTCATCCCTCTCCCACCCTGGAGATGGATGCCCTGCAGCCACTGGTGTGTCCTGGCTGACCAGGGCCAGCTGTTCCCACGTCCCTGCTGCTTTCTCCCACTTCTTTCCCCCGCTGCTCCGCCTGCCCCATTCCCTGATCCTAGCTGAGACCAACTGTGTCGCCCTTCTGCTGCTTTCCCCCCACTTCATGGCTTGTGATGTCTCCAGGGAGGCTCAAAAGTCCCAAGTCCTGCTCCTGGTCCCTCCTTCACTGGCAATTCCCTGGAAGGCTGTCTGGAGAGGCCGGGACAGGGTTTTGCACCAGCTTTAGCTCTTCCACCTCTGTTTTTCCTGCTGGGAACAGCCAGGCTTGGTCAGGACACTCTAGCAGAGAACAGAAGTGTCCAAAGCCAGCCCTGGATGTGGCCAGTGTCCCATCCCAGCAGCCACCCTCCATCCCATCAGGTGGGCGATGTCCCCAGCTGCCCTGGGCGCTCTGTGACATTTCTGACCCTCCTGGATATTGAGGTGAGGCCTTCAATCCCAAACTGGAGGAAGAGTCAGGAGTGTGGGTGTGGAAGGCAGGTCCTGGTGCTGCTCCTGGGCGTGTGGCACTTCTGTGGGGACAGCTGGGTGCTGGATGGGGCTGTGAGGAGGTGTGGATGGGTCCTGTCCCCGCTGAGCCTCCTGGCAAAGCTCCGAGGCCACAAGAAAGAAATCTATCTCCTCCCTCCCCCCTCCCAGCCTGCTGCACCCGCCCCTCCTGTCCCAGGCTGGTGTTTAGTCTGCACCGGGCTGGTGTTTAGTCTGCACGTTGTGGTGTTGGTGGCTGTGGTGTCTGTTAGGAGATGGTGAAGTCGTCACTTATTTTTTTAATGGAAAAATAAACTGTCCCCCCCGTGTGTGGTGTCCCCCTCTGGATGGTTTATTGGGGGGCAGCTGGCTGGGGACAGTGAGGTGACATCACTGCACTTCTGAGAATATTTTAGGGGGTCTCACCTGAGCCTGTGACACCCCAAGAGATGGAGAAACCCTCAGGGACAGCACAGTGGGGCTCAGGCTGGGGAGCCTTGAAGGTGGGTGGAAGTGAAACCCTTCAGTCGTGCAGGCAGCTCTGGGGAAGAGAATGTCACTTTTGGGGTGGGGAGGCCCAGACCTCAATCCTCTGTGGAAATGGGTTCCATTTGTCAGCCAGGAGCTGGCCCCTGGCTGTGCCCTTCCCTCAGGGCTGGTGGCTTTGTCCCGGGCTCCATCTGTCAGCAACTGGGACCTGCTCCCAGTGCATCTTTGTCCTTCTTTTCTCCACCCCCATCTTCCCCGCACAGATTTTCCTCTGGCCTTTCTTCTCCCTCAGCAGCCTGCACAGACAGTGACTGTTGCTAAGGAGCTCTCACCAAATTTCCATCCTTCTCCGGAATCAATCCGGCAGGGCTGGCTCCTGGGCAGCCCATCCCACCTGCATGCTGCAATTCCCCAGCCCTTGGTGTGTCCTGCAGCACGGGAGCACGGGGATGGGAGGATGCCAAAACCACGGCAGGGAGTGTATTTTTAGGAGAGCTCTGCACCTCGGCTCTGGCTGCTGCTCTTTCCAGGAGCGCGCGTGTGAGTTTGCAGCTCGGCAGTGCCCGGGAAAGAGGGAATGGGGCAGGTTGTCCCACCCTGTGGGAGCTGGGGACGTGCCAGGGCTGCTGCCTGAAAGGGCAGCAACTCAAAAGCTCAAGAGAGAACTCCAAGAATAGCCTGATGATCCCGGGGCCCTCCAAGCTCCTGCTTCCCCGGGGGCCACCCCAAAGGAAGCTGAGGTGTTTCCCAGCAGGGAGCTGCAAAGGCCCTGGGGAAAGGAAGTCTGTGAGGCTGAAAAGATGCTGAATCCCCAAAGGGTTTGGGATTGCTGGAGCCAGCCCACAGCTCACCAGCAAGCACACAGCTGGCTCTGCTCTCCTGGTTGGACCTCGGTGCAGGTGGGGTGGTGTTGGATTGCTCTCATGGACCACACGGGGGTCCCCGAGGCTGTCGTCTGTAGGGATGGTTTTTCTTTAGCTGGAGCACAGGGATTTGGGTAAAACCCTGTTGTGTGACCTCCCCCTAGGGAGCTGCCCTGTTCCAGGTGAGATCCTTCATCCCTTGCCCCTTTTCCTGGCTCTTGCATTTTGATCTCTGGGATGCACCCGCTGCTCTCCAAGGGCTTCTGGGGGTCTGCTGGTGGCGGTGGAAATTTTAGCCTGAGCTGAATGTGCAGCTCCGCCAGCACTCCGGGGAGAGTCGAGCCTTAATTAACACCCGCGGTCATTCCATTAACCAGTGATGGCACAGGTCACCCTGGCACGGAGCAGGGTCCCACCGCAGCTCCGTCCTCCCCTGGCTGCTCCATCCCCGGCAGCTCCCGGCAATGACCACCCCGTGCTCCCAAGGATGGCCGAACCAGAGACGCGCGCCTGGCGCCGAGCAGGACCTGCCTGCTGCCCCACCGCTCCTTCTCCGCGTCCTCCCGCCGCTCTGCTGAGGCCACCTTTGTCCCCAGCCCCTTCCCCTCGCTCCGGGCCGCTCGCTGCCCCCGGTTTGGCGCTGCCCTGGAGCGGGAGCTCCCTCCTCCATTCCCCGCAGCTCCCCGGTATCACCGGCGGGGAGCAGCGGCGGCGGCCAGCAGCGCTCGGTCCCGAAGAGGTTAATGCGTGTCCCGGTGGACTGAAACCCCGGAGCTTCATGGGATGCCATATAAAGCGCGTTCCGCCGGGCCGGCCCCGGCTCCGGGAGCTCCCGGGACGCGCACGGAGCGGAGCCGCCGGTGCCCCGGAGCCGCCGGTGCCATGGAGCCGCCGGGTCCCGCCGGGGCGCCGGGGCGGCCCTGGGATGAAGCCAAGGCTTTCTACGACAACCTCGCCCCCAAGAAGAAGCCCAAATCGGTGAGAGCCCCCGAGCGCAGCGCTCCCTGCCATGGGGGGCGCCCCCCGCCCCCGCTCCGGGCGCGACCCCCGCCCCGCCTGCCCCATCTCCTGCGGGCGCCCCGGGGCTCTGCGGGTATCCCGTCTCCCGCAGGTTCTCCTGGGTGCCCCGTGGGCTGCCCCATGGAACCCCCCGGGTGGCTGTGTGTGCCCCATCTCCTCCAGGACCTCTGGGGTCCGTTCCGGTGCTCCATTTCCTCCACGTGTTGTGGGGTCCCCCTGAATCCCTCCATGTTCTCCATCTCCTTCAGGCTCTGTGGGGTCTCCCGTGGTGTCTCTGGTGTTTCTCTGCCCCCCTGCCTCCATGCAGGTCCTTGGGGATGGCCTGGCTCTCTCCAGGTGTTCCCACTCCTCCATGGCATCCCTTGGTTGCTGGGGTCTCTCGGGGTTCCTGGAGATCCCTGTGGTGCTCCTGGCTCCCTCCTGGGCTGAGCTGTCCTTGCAGAGTGGCCCGGTGCCCCATGAGCTGCCTGTGCCCTGTGCCAAGGCGGGAGGCCCTGGCAGGGACAGGAGGGGTGGCACTGACAGAGCCGGGGACAGTCAGGAGCCTGGGCCAGGGGTGTCGCAGGGGGTGCAGCTGCCCCTCGCCTGCTCCGGGAGATTAGAGGGAAAGGCTGTGTTATCTAACGAGGGCTGAGCCTGCTGGTTTAAACACGGGAGCGCCTGGAAGTGCGGCAGTGCCCTGGAATGGCAGCGGGACAGCAGGGCTGGCAGGGCTGGGGGCTGTGCCCGCCTGCCCCTGCAGCCTCTGAGCCCCCCAGGCACAGCCACAGCCGCCCTCGGAGCCGTGGGACCCCCAAAACCTGGAGTCTGGCAGAGGCGCTGGACCTGGTGACAGCTGGCACCTTCTGTGACACTTTCCTTGCTGGACCTTGGCGAAGCTCTGTGTGTGACTTCTCCACGAGGGGACACATCCAAACCCTCACTTGGGGCAGCCCTTGTGCTTTCCCTGCTGGGGACCACAATGGACCCCTGGACCCGCTGCCAGCTCTCGTTGCTGCTGCCTGTGCCCTTCCCAGAGGAGAGGGACGGCCAGGCCTGGTGGCAGGATGCAGCTGCTTGTCTTTCATGCCGTGCTTTGCCCATGGATGGCATCCCGGGCTCCTCCTCTTCCTCTCCTCACAGCCAGCTCACTGACCAGTAACTGTACAACCGGGGAAACTGAGGCACGGGGGCGGCCGTGTGCTTTGCAAGCCGAGATGCAGGCGCTCACATCCTGAGGCTGGGCTGTGCCACCACGCCCTGTGGGGCTGGGGACAATGCCAGGCGCTGTGCCCCTCTTGTGGCAGCTGGCAGCCTGTGATGGACGGCTGCAGGGCGCTTTTCTGCAGTATAAATAATGTTCTTGGAAAACCCCAAACCACCCGGGCCTGAACTTTAATTTGATCCCAAGCAGGGGGCTGGTGGTGCCCGGGGCTCCTTCAGGAAATGGGGTTTGGTGTTGTCTGTCTGCACCCTTGGGGTGCCAGGTCTGTCTGTCCGTCCTCCTGGCCCAACAGGAGCAGGAGAGAGCAGTGGTAGCTTCGAGGTGATGGGAGAAAAGGTGATTTTGGGAAGCCATTCCTGCCTGGGGAATGGGTTAATGGGGCATTCCTGCTTTGCAGTGGTCGCAGCTCTTCCCATGGCTGCTCCTGCCAGGGAGGTCAGCAATGAGACCTGTCACCCTTCAGCAATGCTGGAAATGTCCCCAGCCTCTCTGGTGACACCGAGTAGGCCCAGTGGGAGCTGGTTTTTGCCTGGCTCCCTTCCTCTGGGCACCCTTTGGGACCCACTCATCTCACCCGTGTGCGATTTTTGGAATGCTGGAGTGGGGACAATGCTTGACCCTGGGGCAAACCCTTCTTCTTCCCTTTCCATGACCAAAATCTTCTGAATATTGAATTAATCACAAGAGTTTGGTCTTCTGCAGCATCCAGGGAAGTGCCCAGAATTCCTGCAGGATTTCAGGATGGAGTTAGGTCCAGCCCCAGGCAGCTCAAAAGGATCAAGGGGTGCAGAATGTGGCTCCTGCCAGTGGTGGCCCCCAGGGGTGGCAGGGAAGCTGCCGGGGTTGGGTGGCACCGTGGGCACCTGTGGCTCTCGTGGGTGGGATGACACGGTCCCACTTCACATCCCAGGAGCCTGTGGGATTTCCAAATGCCTGCCTTTAATCCTTGGGGGGCTGCTGGGGATTTACATCTGATTAGAGCAGCGATTTAAAGGCTGCCAGCTGTTGGATCTGCAGGCAGAAAATTGGGCTGTTTCCAGTCACTCCTGAAAGACACCTTCACCCCAAAACTGGGGGGTTCTGGGTCTGGGGTGGGGTTTGCACTCAGTGGAGCTGGGGCCTGCTGGAAAAGTCTTTTTGCAGTTCTGAGGTGGGGTTTGGACCTTGTGGACCTCCTGGAGCTGTGCCAGTGGCTGATGTTCCTCTTCAGAGGGCTGGGCTGTTGGGACACACCCCTGACTGTCCCTTCTGTTTGGCTGACCCTGGGATGGACCCAGGACTGGGATGGGACCTCCCCCAACCCTTTTCACACTTAAACCCATCATTAATCTCTTGCTTGAGGGCCAGGAGGGGGCTGGGTCCGACCTTCCCATGGGAAGGACGAGGAGCTCACCATGAACCCCCAGGCAGCAAATTCGGTTGGATTTGGCTGCGCAGAGCCTGGACTTGTGTTGGATGAGCTTTCGCTGACCTTGGCTGTCCTTGGATGGTGCTCTGAGGGGAAAACAGAGTTTGTGATTCAGCCCAAACCCTCCAGGGCTGAGGCAGCCAGAGCAGGAGGCTGCGGGACCAAATCCATCCCAGGACTGGGAGTGGGATCCCTCCCATGCGCACATTTCCTCTTGTAAAAGGAGAATGTTTACCTTGAAACATCTCAATTTCTGGGGAAAAGTGGGGTTGGGTGGGTTGTTAGCAGCACTCAGATGGAGGATTTGAGGTGCTGTGGTTCCTGAGGCTTTTTAAAGCTCATTTTTGAGCGTTGTGATGACCATCTGCAGCACTAATGGGGACGGAGAGGCATCCAAACAACCCTGAGGAGGGAACGCTTCCAAATGAAACCTCCACTTCAAAGAAATGTCAAAATGCAGATCCCTCCTTGCAGTGCAGAATCGCCTCGTTTTCCAAATGTCAGCATTTCCCAGGGAACAGCAGGGCCGTTCCAGCCCAGCCGGAGCTGGGAGCTGCCTTAGCACCCGGGTGAGACTTTCCTGCCCCGAGTGCTCCACGAGGTGCAAATCTTCCTTGGCAGGATCCGGCAGCTCCCATTCCCAGAGGCTCCCTGCCTGCAGGCTCCTGGCGCTCCAGCAGCCCACGCTGGGGCAGAGGCAGGCCTGGAGCTCAGGGTTATTTTTATTGCTGTGTTTATTGCCTCCTAAATGAACCTCCCCGAGGGCTGGTGCCTTTCAGAGGCGGGGAAGGTACCTTGAGCAGCCGGGGCTGTTGGGCAAGGTGTGGAAGATGGAAATTCCCTCCGGGCACCCGGCTTGGCTTGTGGCCCCAAACATCCTTCTCACCCCCTTGAACACGCCTCAGTGCTGTTACATCCGGGCTGCTGACCTGTTTTCTCTGCTGGGAATCTCCCTCCAGGGCTGACCCCGGTCCAGGATCAGGGAGCAAACACCTGGAAGATTTCCTGCACACCCAGTGAGTGCTTCAGGGACTCGGGAGCAGGATGGAGCAGCAGGACTCTAATGGCCGGATGTCCCAAGACCCTTCAGAGTTATTAATATTTTCAGCTAATAAATGGCCCATGACACCAGAGTTATTAATTAATGAACTGAAGTGCCAAAGGCTTGGCCTGTGACCAGTTAATAGCTGACACTCCTTGGGGACCTGGCTGTGGTTCACTTGGAGCTGTGCTGGTGTTCTGGATCAGGTCCTGCCTGTCCTGGGGGTTGTTCCCCTGCTTTCCTAAAAGAGCCACTTCCAAATGGGATCTGATTCCCCTGAAAATGCTGCGGGAAAGGGATCCCTGTGCCCGCAGTGATCGTCCCAGCCCGAGCTAATCTGGGTCTCGTCCTAATTGCTATTTAATCACTTTTCTGAGGATTTGGGGGATTCTGGGGAGGGATGCAGCCTCTGGAGAGGTGCCTGGGATGGCTCTGCTGTGGGGCTGGTGCTGGGAACGGCGCAGAGGCTCCCACTGACTCATTCCTGGGTGGGGCTGGGGGCAGAGTGAGCCCCAGGGTGAGCCCAGCCCTGCGAGGAGCGAATGCCGGTGTGGATGGGGCACCTCACTGCTCCTGGAAAGTTCAGCCCCGGGCAGGCTGGGAGCTTGAACTTTGGAGCACCTGGGTGTGCGTGAGCAGCTGGAGGAGGCGCCCTCCACCCTGAGCAAACGGCATTGCCAGAGGATTACTCATGGATAACACAGAGGATCCTGGAAGTCACCGCGGAGCAGGGGCTGAGGTGTTGCTGCAGTGCTCACAGCCAGGGTTTCTCAGAGCCCCCAAGCCCTGTCCTGCTCTCTGGACTCCTCTGTAGGGGACAGGACTCCCTGTGCCACTGTCCCTCTGTAGGATTTGCTGTCCTGGCAGCCAGGATTTCTCACTGGCCATTGGTAATTAACTTATTTTTGTGCTTGCAAGCGAGTGATGGGGATTAACACCCTGCAAGGGGAGAGAGGGAGGACGTGTGGGGGTCAAGACAAGCTTGACTTTCCTGCTGTCCCCTCTGTCCCTGCCAAGTCCCTCTGGAGGTGCCTTCAGCTGGAGGTTTTGGGATTGGGTTTTGGATGGAGCCCTCGAACATCAATAATAATGACTCATAAATCTCTGCTTGCACCACCTGTTTGTCATGTTTCCACCCACAATAACTGTATGAAGGGTTTGGAGGAGCTGAGCTGGCACGGGCTGTTTGCCACATCTGGACGGCATCACGGGATGCGGATCGGGCTCAGCCGCAGAGCGCGGCTCGCTCCTGCCTGGGGGGTGGGAAAAGCCACACCAATTCCTTCTCCAGGGGCTTCAGCAGCTCCTCCTGGGGTCTGCAGGGCTCCTGGGAGTCTGTTTGCAGTGGAAGGGCTTGGCAGTGGGCTCTGAGGTGTCCCAAATGCGCGGGGATGGAGCACCAGGGCTTCATCGAAGCACGGAGCAGCTGCTCCGTCATTCTCCAAATCGTTTCGGAGGTGTCACGCACCTCGTGGCCTTAAATTCTGGGAGATGCCACCCAGGGCTGCCTCCCTAATTTGTCCCTCTGGCCACAGCCCAAACCTGAGAACGCCATCACCATCGCCGTGTCCTCGCGGGCGCTGTTCCGCATGGAGGAGGAGCAGAAGATCTACACGGAGCAGGGCGTGGAGGCCTACGTGAAATATCAGCTGGACCACGAGAACGAGCCCTTCCTCCCCGGGGCCGCCTTCCCCTTCGTCAAGGTGAGCAGTGCCCTGCTCCCCAGAAATATTGGGGAGAGGACAGGGCTCGTGTGGGGCCGGGATGGACACGAGCCACGGAGCAAACACAGGGCAGACAAACCTCCCAGCAAGTGATGTGCTGCTTCCAGGGCTGGATTTTCCATCTTGAGCTCAAGAATTGAAGAAATCATCTCCTTGGATCACATTTAAAGTTTTTCCTTTAGGGAATTGTCTTTTTTTTTTTTTTTTTTCAATTGTAATTACTATTACAATTTATTTATTCTTGTAAATTGGCTGAGTTTAGCCTTGCTCTCGAGTCGGCCAATTTCTAATTTTGACATGTCGAAATGAGACATTTCAAACTTGAAAAATATTTTCTAACCCCTGTAGCAGTTAGTGCAGTTTTGGGTGCTGGAGCCTGTTCCCAGTAAATAGATTAATCAGCTCTGTGGGGCAAGACTTGTTTCTGATTGCTTAAAAAACACTTTTCTGTAACTTGGAGCTAATTTATCCTCATTTAATAACTCCAAACCTTTTGTGTTTGAAAAAACAGAAGAGTAGCTAGGTAGAATTGTTTCCTCCCTAAAATGAATCTGTTTTTTCCCAGCTGATGTCAGCTTGGCTCGGGGTGTACTTGAGGTGGGGATTTTGGGACACCAGGAGTGTTTTGTTGATGGGAAGGAGCCAGGAGCACACCTGGGGCTGGCCAGATTTGTGGATTTGGTGACCA
>QUSF01000136.1:475530-491637 GCA_003676055.1 Chloebia gouldiae
CCAGGAGTGTTTTGCTGATGGGAAGGGGCCAGGAGCACACCTGGGGCTGGCCAGATTTGTGGATTTGGTGCCCAGGAGTGTTTTGCTGGGTGGGAAGAGGGTCAGGGCCACGCCTGGGGGGGCTGGTTGACACCCACCCCCTCTCCCCGGGGTGCTGCAGGCTCTGGAGGCAGTGAATGCTCAGCTCCGTGAGCTCTACCCCGACAGCGAGGAGCTCTTCGACATCGTCCTCATGACCAACAACCACGCCCAGGTTGGGGTTCGCTTGATCAACAGCATCAATCACTACGGTGAGATGGGCACAAAGCTGTCCTTGGTGGCTTTTGGGCGGTGTCTTTGCTTGGCACCAAGAAAAGGAGATGTTTTCTCCCATTTTTCCCTCTTCTCCCGGATTTTCTGGGTGCTGAGCAGAATTTGGCTGGTGGGGAGGAGCTCTGGCTGTTGGCCAGTAGAAGCAAAATTAAGCACAGCCCTTCCAGCACCAAGGCTGGGTTTGGGGGGCAGCCAGGCTCACCCCGGGGTCCCTCCTGCCCCCAGATCTGTTCATCGAGAGGTTCTGCATGACGGGAGGGAACAGCCCCATCTGTTACCTCAAGGCCTATCACACCAACCTCTACCTCTCCTCCGACGCCGAGAAAGTGAGTGGGGCCATTGAAGAGGGTGAGTCTGGGGTCCAGCTCAGGGGGGGCAGCGGGGGGAGCCTGGAGCCCTCAGGGGGTTGATCCCAGGAAGGATAACTCCAATATCCCTGTCCCTAAACGTGCACTTAAGCTTTGCCTCACCACAAATCTCTGATGCTCCAAAGAGCTCCAGTTTCCATAGAAATGAGCCTTTCCTCCAGCTCCACAGCTCTCCCGAGGCAAAGGCGGTGTTTTTCCTCCTTAATTCTTATATGCAAAGGGTGATTTGTCATCTGGGGGTTTGTTTTTGCCGTGGAAGCTCCCGGGGGCCAAGCTGCGGGTGCTCCCGGGCGCGTTTCCTCGGGGTGTTTTGCTCTGCTCCTGGGCGGCTGAGCCACGAGGACGGATCCTTGGATAACTGCCACCTCTTGCCTCATCCTCAGGGATTGCTGCAGCCACCATCTTCAGCCCCAGCAGGGACCTGGAGGTGTCGGAGAAGCAGCTGCGGGTGGCGTTCGACGGGGACGCCGTGCTCTTCTCGGATGAGTCGGAGCAGATCGTGAAGGCTCACGGCCTGGACATGTTCTTTGAGCACGAAAAGGCCCACGAGAACAAGCCCCTGGCACAGGTAGAGCTGGGCTGAGGGCAGGAAAAGGCTCTGGGAGAGAGGCAGCCCTCGTTGGGTGCTCCCAGCCCTGGGATCAAGCCAGAGTGAGGTGCGAGGTGGGGTAGGACAGCAGCTGCTGGCCCAGGCGACGGCTTTGGGGTCATTGTTGGGGGGCTCACAGTGTGAGGAGGTGGTGAGAGGAAGGTGGTGATTGGAAGGCCGACAGGAAAATTTCTTCTTGCTCCGTCAGGGCCCCCTGAAGGGCTTCCTGGAGGCACTGGGGAAGCTGCAGAAGAAGTTCTACTCCAAGGGGCTGAGGCTGGAGTGCCCCATCCGCACGTACCTGGTGACGGCGCGGAGCGCGGCCAGCTCGGGGGCCCGCGCCCTAAAGACTCTGCGCAGCTGGGGCCTGGAGACGGACGAGGCTCTGTTCCTGGCCGGGGCTCCCAAGGGCCCCCTGCTCAGGAAGATCCGGCCCCACATCTTCTTCGACGACCAGATGTTCCACGTGGAGGGAGCGCAGCAGATGGGCGCCGTGGCCGCCCACGTCCCCTACGGCGTGGCCCAGAAGCACAAGCGGCCGGCGCAGGAGAAGCAGCAGAGCCCCAACAGCAAATAGTGGGGCTGGGGGATCCCCAAAACCCCCAGCACGGACCTGACCCCGTGAGCCAGGCTCCCTGCTCTGTTTGTTGTGGGAATGGGAGCTCATGCCCCGGTCAGGGGCTGCAGAGAGGAGGAAGATGTCCTTGGTGCCTCTGTTCGTCGGGGTCTGGTGGCATTGCTGGCGTTCCTCGTGGGGCTGGGGGCTCCTCTGTGCCAGGAGATGTTTTCCCAGTTTATCTGAGCACTCTGCGCTTGCTTCAGGCAAAACCCCTCGAGGATGGGTCTGCCTCGTGTGGAATCGTTGTGCCAGGAAGGTTTAACCTATTTATTTAAAACCCCCAGTGATTCCCAAAGCCTTCTGGCTTTCCCAAGAAAATGGTGAACTGGAAAATCGGGAGCGCTCAAAAACCTTCCAAGCAGCTTTGAAACAAAATTTTGTCTCTTTTAACTGGAATTAAACCATGAAATTGTTCCTTCCCAGCCCCAGCTGCTGCTCCCCAACCAGAAAATACTCAATATCTGTCCTTTCACCAAGATTTTGCCAGCTTAAATTTGGAAAAAGAGAAACAAATACTTAACATACTAAAAAAAAAAAAAATCCTGTTTCCTGCTTGGAGCTTTGGGCTGGTGTATTGTTGGCCCAGGTTTTTATATTTGGGTTTCACACTTGCATGATTTAGCATTTAAAACTAATAATCTCAGTGAGCATCTAAAGCCCAGCTTGTCCAAGGGCTGCAGACACATGCCCAGGGCTTGAATTAAGTTAAAAGCAGGCCTTGATATATTAGGGACATCATTTGAAGTCCATTTAGGTAAATCTGCAGAGAATTTCAGCCTGGGGATTTCAATTAAAGGATTTTTTTTCTCCCTTTCTAGGCTGAGCCCATATGAGTCGATAATCTTTTTCTCCTCAGCTTCTTAAAACCTCTGGTGTTTCCTGAAATAGACACCTCTGTTAGTGATGCAGTGAGAGAACCAAATCTCTGATTAAAAAACAGGATGGGAAATCAATGGGAGAGAAACTGGTGTGAAAATCACACTGACATTTCTGCTCAAAGCCCTGTCCCAAAGGAGACACTCAGGAGGAAAATTTAAAGATTATTTCTTCCTTGTGGGTTTTTCTTTTCCTCTTTTTTTTTTTTATGACATCCCACGGCTGAGCAGGGAGGCTGCTCAATATTATCACGCTGTGTTCTACAAATTCCATGGGCTGAAATTTTCCAAGCTCTGTGTCTGGCTCTTTCCAGGGATGTTTCAGCTCAAACAGTGAAGCTGGAGCTGGAGTTATCACCCTTTTTGAGGAATATGTAAATAACCAAGCTGGTGATGCCTTCAGTGGCTCGGGAGACTTTTCTTGTTGCACTAAATCCTGCTCTAGCAGTGAAAAGCAAATTGCACATTTTTACCCCCCAAAAAAGATTCTTTGGCAGACTGTTAACTGTCACATCTGGGTGACAAACACCTCGGGGGAAGGTCTAAAATCCAAACAAACAAAGGAAAAATCCTGGGAGAAACGAGTTTCTGAGTGTCACATCCGCCAGCACTCCGGCTTATAGAAAGGTCTTGTCTTTTTTAATGTGAACCCAAGATTTTGGGATCTGAACTGGATCTTGGAGACCTTTTTGGCAGCTGGGAGGGGGAGCACAGCCAGTAAACAATTCCAAGGTGTTTCCTGAAGATGGTGGAAGCCCAGCCAAGCCCGGCTTGTGCAGGGGAGAGGATGTTGCAGGAGGAATGGAATTGTCAGCCAGCCCTGGGGAACAGGGCAGGGTGCCAGTGGGACTGGGGACACGGGGGATGTGTCCGTGGCATGATCCAGAGGTGATGCTGGTGATGGCAGGAGGAGAGGAATGCCCGGGGAAGTTTTGGTTTTGGGGCAGAACCCTGGATTTGAGCAGATTCCTGCTGCCTGTCCAGGCCCTGAGGTGCACAGGGAGCTGGGTGCAAGATGGGGACGGGGTTTTAATGACCCTTCTTTGGGTCCTCCTGCTGCCAGGGCAGCTTAGGGGCTCCCTGGGAGGTGTGGGGCTCAGGAAATGGAGCCAGACCTCCCCAAATCCTTCCCGAGCAGGGAGGATTTTCCATTCCCACCATGGCTGCCCCTTTTGCTTTTCTCCACGCGGCTTCCTCTGTTTTTGTTATGTTTTTGTTTTTTTTATTCTCTCCTCCATCACTACAACTGGAAGACAAGGACTTGCTGCTTGTGTACTTCCCTCAGGTCCCCTCGGGCTGGGGAGTGTCCCTGGGATCATCCCCTGGGATGGGCACTTCTCCCCAGGGTCCTGCCTCTCCTGCTGTCCTGGCTGACAACTGGACTTTTCCTGCTGTGTGTTGTTGCTGTGGATTTCACTTCATTGTCCTCCGGTGGTTTTTTGCCATGTTAATGGGATCCCTGGGGGTGTTTTTCTGTAATAAACCGTGTTGGTCCCAGCCCGGCTCCCTCTGTTCTCACAGCGAGAATTTGGCTGCCTGCTGCAGGCTCTGAGCTCCCAACTTGGGACCTCCCAAGTTTTATGGTGATGGGGCAGGCGTGACAAGAAGAAAAAAGGGCTTTTGGGGTTTAAGGGGATTCAGAAAATGTGATTAAAGCTCCTACTTTGGGCCTGGAGACCTGTGGGAGAGGTGGGATCCCAGGGGTGGGATGTGCTGTGGTACGAAAACCTCCCTCTGCTTCGTGAGCGGCTTTTGTGGGGCACCTGGGCTCGTGATGGATAAAAATACAGCTTGGCAGGAGACTTCTGTCAACTTGATCTTCTCCCAGCCAACAGGTGGGAGGCAGCACAAGCTCAGCAGAGGAGATTTATGGCTGCTGAAGTACCGGCTCCATCCGAGCAGCGACACTGCAGCAGCGCCGGCTCCTCCCCGCCAACGAGGGCAACAGATGGACTGAGGGGAAGCAACAAATTCTCCATCCACCACCAAATATAGCCAAGGAATGTCCGCAAGGCCCCAGGGCAGCGTCCCTGCTGTGGGTGTTCATTTAAGGGGTGGATGGCCCTCAGCAGAGCGCTCCTGCCCTGCTGGAGCGCCTTCCCCCAGCCCATCCCCAGTCCTGCTGTGCTCTTCCACCAGATGCTTGGAGGGAAAAAAAAAAAATCAAATTCCAGCACAGATTCCAGTCTGAGATGCACCAGGGAAAGTCCAGGTGTGTCCATACAGCCCTGGGAGGTCAGGATGACCACGGCAAAGCCAAAAGCTGCCAGGACAACCCCTTGGTTTTGAGACGCTGAGATCAGGGGGAGCTTTGTGCAGGTGGATTTGGGATGCCTGGCTCGGCTTTGCTGCAAGCCTGAGGTTTTGATTCTGCTGCCTGTCTTCCAAGCTTTTCCCTCGGATCAGGCATGGCAGGGCTTTGCAGGGAGCGTGCTTTGAAATAAAGCCCGTGGAGGAGGAGGAGGAGGAGGCGGAGGCAGAGCTGGTGGGAATTATGCTGCCACTCAGCAATTGTCAGCACAGATGTTCCCGAGGTAATCACCGCCCTGAATAGCAGGAGCTGCTTTGCATGACGAATCCAGCATTTAACCCCGAGAATCGTGGGGTGTCTTGAGAGAGTGGGACACCTCTGGTGAGCGTGGCAGGCAGGTCGGGCAGAGCGTGGACTGTGCTCTCCTCGTCCTTTGTGTGCACCTGGGGAGTTGTGACATGTCCCTGCCTCAGTTTCCCCATCACCATGGCGGAATTATGGAATCCCAGATTGGTTTGGGTTGGAAGGGACCTTAAAGCCCACCCAGTGCCACCCCCTGCCATGGGCAGGGACACCTCCCACTGTCCCAGAGTATTCCAAGCCCCATCCAACCTGGCTTTGAATGGTGAATCCAAAACTAATGAATAATCCAGAGGGAACAGAGGATGATTCCAGCTCCTTAGGAAGGGAAAGCAGAAACCCAGGAATGCTCTGAAGTGCAGCGAAACCCCTGCAGATGCTGGTGTGTGGGCACCACACAAATCCAGGTCTGTCCTGTGGCCCAGATGGGAACTCCTCTGCAGCACGTTCAGTTTTACATCCTCCCTGGAGGGGGGAACAGGCACCAACAACCCCAGCAGGAACCTGCAGCCATCCCAGGGGGATAAAATGTCAGGGCAGGGGACCTGGTGACAGGGTGACAGAAACACCCAGAGCTGGAAGGACAGATAAGGGGACCTGGCGGCAGGAGAACAAGCAAAGGGCACTTGCTATCAGCACCGGCGGGGCCGTGCCAGGATTTGAGCAGCCCGACCATCTCGTCCCTTCAACACCGCTATTTTTAGCCGTGGCTGCTGACACCTCTGTCACCAGCACCTAAAATGGTCCCTGCTGAGCACACCCAGGGCCAGCCGGGGCTGCGGGGCCACCAACAAAGCCGTGACTCAACGGGGCAGGCACGGAGCCGCTCACGGCCCCGCTGGCCAGAGCCTCCTGCTGCCAAGAGGCAGCTCCGTGCTGGGCCAGCTCTGTGCTGGGCCAGCTCCGTGCTGGGCCAGCTCCTCAGGAGATGCTCCAGGGGGTTCATCTTCAGAGCCTGGCCCCTCGCCAGGAGGGGTCAGTGGGGTACCCACGCCCACCGTCCTCCTCGCCAGAGCTGGGAATTGCCCAGCCCTCGTTGTGTTGCACCAAGTGGATCAGTCTCGCAAACCCTGGCTGGGAATTGTTGCTGTCCCTCGTGTTGGTGCTGTGGGGATGTTTCTGTGGGATGGATCTGTGGGAGCTCCTCCACGCTGGTGGGAAAAACCCTTTGGCTGCTGGGCTGGAGCTACAGGCGAGAGGGCAAAGATCTTGGACCCGCAGAGCAAACCCACCCTGCTCCCTGCTTGGAGATCCCTTTTTATAAAAAACAGCCTCGTTTTCCCAGCTCTGCCCAGAGCAGCGAGGACGGGGGCGGAGATCTGTCCCTGTCCTGGCGCTTTCCCATTCCTGCAGCGAAGGCTCCGTTACTGGGGCTGCACTTCAAAGCTTTGCTGGCAGCGCTGTGCCCGATGGGGCCGTGCCATAATCCCCCCTGGGAGGAGAGCAGAGCAGAGGAGGGGGGTCTCAGGACCTTCTGGGGCTGCAAGGGAGCTGGAGAGGGACTTTGGACAAGGGCATGGAGTGATAGGATGAGGAAGAATGAGTTTAAACTGAAGAAATACAGATTTAGATTGGGTATTGGGAAGAAATCCTTCCCTCTGAGGGTGGTGAGGCCCTGGCACCGGTTGCCCAGAGAAGCTGTGGATGCCAGGGAGGATAAATGAGGGAAAATCTGCTCTGATTGCACTATGAGGGAAGCTCAACTTCTCCGAGCTGCACTGACTTTTGGTGGGAATTGGAGCACGAGTGGACATTGTTGTCTGTGCTGGAATTCAGGTCCATCCTGATGGGGATGTGTTTGCCCCAGGGAACGAGGGAACACTGGGGACGGGGACAGCTCTGGTGCTGAGCAGGTGCCACGAGAGGGCATGGAGGGCTGTGAGTGCTGCCAGAGGTGACCTGGTGGCTGATGTCCCCCTCCTCAGTGCCCTAATGGCATCACTGCCTTCCCCGGTGCCACCTGGTGCTCCTTCCCTTCAGGTGAGTCTTTGGGGGGTGTGAACGGGCATCTCGGCCTCAGCACAGCCCCGGGGGCCACCTGAGCCCCCAGCCCACCCCCTGGCAGGGTGTGAACTCCACGGGGAGGGGCAGCTGCTGTGCATGCAGAGATTTTCCTCAGTGCCAATTCTGGCGTGTCCTTAAGTGCCACCTCAGGCAATTTGTCACCCAGGGTGACCTGGCTGGGGGGGCTGTGATGGCAGGGGTGGGGTGATGGGGGCTTGTCCTGCTGGCTGCACAAACAGGCCCCCCTTCCTCGCCGGCCTCCTCCAGGTGCGGCTGGGAATCATTAGGAACTCTCAGCGCCGGCTGAGTGTGGGAACTGGAAGAGAAAGCTGGAGAGAGGCCTTCTTTCATCTCCCCACTCCCTCCTCCCCCCGCGTCTGCCAAGCCTGGCTTCCTTTTGAATCCTTTAGCTTGTGCCAAGCGAGGGAAAAGAGGGGGGGGGAAGAAAGAGAAAAAAGGGGGGGGGGGGGAACCAACAAAAAAAAAAAAGCAACGACCACAGGAATGTGTCCAGGGATCTGGCTTCATTCAGGCTGCCAAGCCCTGAATACCCCGGCTCCACTCGGGGAGCTGGAGGGAGGGCGGCTGTGGCAGCAGTGGGAAAACAAACAGGGAAGCTCTGGAAAGGGAGTGACAAAGGCCACCAGGGCGGGGGACACGTCCCCTGCCGTGGCACCGGGGCTTTGGGAGCAGCCCTGGGTTAGGGTGCCACAAGTCCCACGCTGGGAGCGCAGCTGCCCTGCCTGGGTGAATCCCGGCCGTGTTCCGTGCCGGGATGGGGACACGGTGCCCAGCCCGTCCACGTTCCATGGGGCACCGTGGGGATGGTGCCCGTGTGCCAGGCCTGTCCCTCCCAACAGAGGCGCAGGGCTGCCGGCAGGGAGGGCTCCAGGGGAGCCTGGGAGCCTTTCCTTCAGCACATCGGGAGAAGGATGGTTTTTGACTCGCTGCCGACTTTATTCCCAGCAAATTAATAATTTCCTCTTGTGGCAGCAGCGTTGGCCTGGGTGTGTGCATGCTGGTGGCTCCCATTGCCCTCCCAGCCGCCTCTCCCCGCTCCCGGAGGGTCCTCACCGCACCTCCCTCCATCCTCCTCCTCAGCTGGGCTCCTTCCAGCTGTGCGGAGCTGTCAGATCCAGCCCAGCTGTGCCGGCCGCGGCCTCGGGAGCATCCCGGCGGGAGCAGGGGCCCGGCTGTGAACTGATGATGCGAGCGCCGGAGGTGCTGGGGAAGCGCCTTGGGTGGCGGCGAGGGAGGCGCAGCTCCAGGAAGGAGCTCTCGCTGCCTCTTGGCTTCGCAGCAGCTCTGGCAGCGCTCGGAGAAACGGGGGAAAAAGCGGCGAGGGAGCCACCAGCACACGCCGGACTCTGTCCTGGAGACACGGGGCAGCTGCCGGACAGCCCCAGCGCCGGATGGAAGCACTGGTGGGCACGGGATTTGTCACCCGAGTCCTTGCAGAGCTGCACAGAGGCGCTCGCCGCAGCTCCCCGTGTGCCGTGCGCTCCGAGCATCCCCTCCTGCGCGCTGGGCGCTCCTTCCCGGGGCTGTCCGTGTGTCCGGCCGCGGCACAGACACCTCTGCCGTGTGCGGGCACGCACCCTGGCACTCGCTATCGGCAGATCTGCTGGGAACGCCAGCCATTCCTCGGGCAGCGATTGTGTTTTGTTCCTTATTTATATCCCCGGGGTGGTGCCACAGGTGGGCGATTGTTCCAGCTGACAGCCTGAAAGGCGAAGGAACAAGACGGAACTTCCTGCTATTCAATCAGAGAAAGTGAGCATTCAGCAGCAGCTGCTGGCTGCTGGCAGGAGCCGAACCCCGCCGCGGTGGGCGCAGGAAAAGGCAGGAAAAGCTCCCCGATGCCATGGGCACGGCGGGTTCTGAAGCACCTCTGGCTGTCACTGCTCTCCCCTGAGTTTGTTTTATTAGGAGGAGATTTCCTGATCAAAACAGCTCCATGGAGCAGAAGTCGGATGAGGAGGAGCTAGGGGAGCTGAGCCTAGAGAAAAGGGGGCTCAGGGGGGACCTCCTGGCTCTGCACGACTCCCTGACAGGAGGGGACAGCCAGGTGGGGCCCAGGCTCTGCTTCCAGGGGGCAGGATGAGAGGAAACAGCGTCAAGTTGTGCCAGAGGAAGTTATTGGATAATAGGAAAAAAAAATCTTCACTGAAATGGTGGTCAGGAACTGGAATGAGCTGCCCAGGGCAGTGGAGGAATCACCATCCCCGGAAGTGTTAAAAAACACGGGGATGTGGGACAGGGTTTGCTGGAGAGCATGGCAGTGCCGGGTTAGTGGTTAGACTCGATTTTAAGGATATTTCCCTGCTTTAATGGCTCTGTGGGAAGTACCAGCATGGAAAACAGCAGCGTGTGGTGCTGGGGGACACTTTAAGAGGGGAGAAGCCATGCCAGGAGGCAAAGCCAGGAGCTCCAAGTGCCGGAGGGAGCAGCTTTCCCCCGGGCCAGCCCGAGCGCTGCAGCTTCGCCTCTGCCCTGAACTCTGCATGATCCCTGACCCTGGGGCCTCTGTGGCGGAGGGCTGGTGGCTTTGGAAGCCCTCTGGATGTGCACTTCCCCTGCTCTGTGCTGCAAGGACCAGGGGATGATCCCTTCCCCTGCTGACTGGGAGCCTCCTTGTCCCTGTTTCCCCAGACACGTCTGCACTCCCTGCCGGAGGCCGGCAAGGGAGGAAGGAGTGCGTGCTCCTGTGAGCTCCACATTGGGAGCAAACCTCTCTCCCTCCTCCCCTCACTGCCTGGCCCCCTCTGAGGCATCCACGGCCTTATGGAAGCACCCAGGGTGCAGTGAGGGCTTCAGGGTCTCTATGTGCCAAGGCATCCCTGCTCTGTTTCCTTCCCTCCCTCCTGGGGCTGATCCAATTGGAGAAGAGTCCCGCCGCCACCTCTCCCTGCCCCTTTCCCCCTGCGCCATCTGTCCCCAGCACAGCGACAACCTCACTGGTGGCGTTGCTGCTCAAGATCCTCCCGTGCACCCCCGAGCTCTCTGTTTTCAATCCATCTGTCTCCACGGGCTCGGGGTGTCTCCCAGGCTGGTTGTGATCATCGGGGCTGCGCTCGGAATCCGTCTGGCACGGCTGCAGCGCACGGAGAGCCCCACATGCCTCCAGCACGCAGCTCCGTCACCCCGAGGGTGGGAGCGGGCTGAGCTCAGCACCTCGCACGAACATCCAACATCGGGGGAGGTGACGCTGCAGCCGGGAGGTGACACTACAGCCGGGAGGTGACACTGCAGCCGGGAGGTGACACTGCAGCCGAGGCAGCCAGCAGCGATTAGCCCCTTTTGGGAGCTCGCCGTGGAAGCTGCAGAGGCTTTCCCGGGCGTGCCGATGCCTTTGGAAGTGGCGGGGGTTGGACATGCCAAAGCAGCGGCCACGTCTGAGCGAGGCTCGGTGCCTCGTGTCACTTCCAGGAGGCTGGGAGGGCTCGGGGGTGATGTCTGTGAATGTTAAAGGCGCTTGTGTAGCCAAGCAGCACAGGCACATGCTGTCACTGCCTCTGCAGTGCCATCTGGCCAGCAGCAACGCAGCTAGGACCAGGGCTGTGTGCAGGAGAACATTTTACAACAGAAAGCAATTAACAGAATAAAGCCCTTTATAAAATCCAGTAATTAAAAACAGTCCCTCCCCCTTGTTTTCCTTTTAAGCTGAAAGTTGCTGTTTACTCATTTGCTTTACAAAGTGTGCCTTGTTGTGGCTTCAGAAGAAATGAAAGTTTGAAGTGGTTAGAGAAGAAAGGCTTTGGGGCTGGTGCGTTCCAGGCAGGGCGGAGGGGCAGGGGCTCTCCAGCCCGGCTTGTTTGTATTTGTTCTTGTCTACTCACAAGATCGCTAAACACACATTTAACAAGTGGTGAAACTGTCTACCAGCCTGATCTCTCCCAGGGTTCATGAGAAGAGGCCTGGCACATTAGCATTGCTGGGGGAAGGGGAGGGGAAGGACAGGCCTTTTGAAGGGTTGGTGTTTTGGGGCTGAGCGAGGGAAGGGCTCCTTGCAGCAGGCCAAGTCCCAAACAAAGGCATTGTGTTCCCTGGAGCCCTGGGGACTGGCCCCGGGGGAAGGCCAGGACCTTGCCTCACCAGCCACGGGTTTTCCCATCCCAGCTCCTCATTTCCTAGCAGGGGTGCAGCCCTAAGGCCATCCAAGTCTTTCCAGTGGTCAGAGGTGGGAGCTGGCACTTCCAGGGCCAGCTCATCCATCCCTGAGAGTGAGAGCCACAGAACTCAGGGCTGCAGTGGTCATGGGGACCATCCTGTGCCACAGCAGCTCACCTTGTCCCCATCACCCTCCCCTTGTCCCCATCACCCTCCCCTTGTCCCCATCACCTTCCCCTTGTCCCCATCACCCTTTCTGGGTACAAAATACCAGAGAAGAGCAGCCCAGTGTCCAGTGGCAACAAGTCTTCAGTTCTCTCTGTGTGGCCACAGGGGAGCCCTGATCTCAGGGGCCTCCTGGACACGCAGTGACCCCGTCTGTGGGCAGGTTTGGTGCAATATCAATTATCACTTGTTGTGGCTTCTCTGCAAAGCAAGTGCCCAGTGCAGCTGCATCATTATGGGTGGGGAAACTGATGCACGTCAGGGGCCCAACCCACTGGTGGTGTCCCACAGCAGGATGTTCTGCTGATTCCAGAGCAGGATGGTGATCCTGTCCCTGGCTGTCCCTCAGCCCCACTGACCTGGTGACACAGAGTGGCACAGACTCAAGGGGACAGCAGCAGCTGTGTCCCAGCCGTGAGCTCAGCAGGTGCAGCCTCCTGGAGCCCCATCCCATGGGATTACAGGGCTGAGCCACATTCCCAGACCTGCCATAGGGCAATAGGTGTGAGGACACGGACAGCCCTGCCAGGGTGGTGAGGGCAGCGCCGAATTCCAGCTCCAGGATCTGCCCTGTCCCTGCCTGGGGAAGGGTGAGGCCACGGGTTTGTGGGAAAATGTTGTTTTTCCCTCCCCTGGACTGCCCGTAGCAGTCGGCTGGGCGGGCTCTGGATTGCGTGGGCCGGGGAAGTGGGGGGGAGTTTGCAATTGTGGTGCCTCTGGCTTGGAGCAGAGCCACAGCAAACAATCCTCTCCTGGCCCTGCTCCAGATCTGACAGAGCACGGAGGTGATACCGTCTTCATCCCTCCACGCCTTCATCCCAAATCACCTCCTGAAAGCCCTGCCTGGTGAATCTGCTTAGCCACAGAGCGAGGCAGCCTGTCCACAGCCAGGAATCCTGTCCAGCATCCCTGTGAGGCCTCTGCTTTGGAAATTGCAGCTGTGGCTCTGGCAGGCGGCGGTGGGACCTGAGGTTAGGAGGTAATGTTGACTGAAGATGTGAGGACAGGGCATCCCAGGCATGCACGGGGTTAAACCAGAGGTGTCAGTTCACGGGGAGGTAACAGATAAGTCCTGCTCCTCGGCTGCCTCTGGCTTTCCAGAAGCCTTGCCCTCCCTCCCACATTCCAGCTGCTGCAGCTTTTCACAGCTGGCCGCTCTCCTGGGACATTTCCCAGAGCTGGGAAGGCGAGAGGGGAGGGAGCAGCAGCACGGTCCCAGCATGGGAGGGGGGTTGGCGGCTGGGCTGGCCCTCCAGGGACATTCAGTCTGGAGCCCTTCACCCTCAGGACGGGCCTGGCACAGGCAAACCTAGGCAATCCCAGGTCCCTGGCAGGGATCCACCCTCAGTCCTGGCCTGGAGAGTTTTTCCTGCTGTAGGGAAGGGACATCAATCTTTGCAGCTCACTTATTCCTTGGCCTCTGAAGCAGGGTAGCCAATTAGTGCTGGGTGTGATGGATGGCTTAGCCCCGTCCTCGTGACACCCATCCTCTGGAAACAGTTCCCACCACGGAGAGGCACAGCCAGCGGAGCAGGGGACAGCTCTCACCAGCTCCTGAGTCCCTGAGGGTCTCACAGGGGTCCCAGGGACGGGGACAGGCATTGCAGCAATGCCTGCTGTGATTCCAGAGGGGAAACAGCCCCGAGCACCGAGCACGGGGCCGGCGCTGTTAATTCAGGGCTTGGGGAGAGATTTCCTCTGATAATTCCCTGGCTTGGCTGTGGCAAAGCCTGGAGCTCTCCAGGGAAGAGCAAATCAGCTCTGGGCAGAGGTTGGTCACCCACTGCTTGTGGCTCTGCTCTTGGGGTCACAGTACCGTGGGAATTGGCTGCAAAGACGCCCAGTGAGAGGCCAGGAGGGGCAGAACCCCCATTTCTGCACCCCAGCTCCCCTTGCCCGCAGTGGGGGAGGTCTGGCTGCTCCCTCCCGTGGGACGTGGGTGACACTCCTGAAATCCAGCACCCCTCACGCAGCCAAGCTCGTTTAATCCTTCCCTGTCGTCTCCACTGAACCGGCCTGTGAGGGGTCTCTGCTCGCTCTGGGGTGGTTCAGATGTCCCTCACAATCCCCCCTGGGATCCCTGGGGTCGATTATAAATGACTCTCCAGGAGCACAGGCTGGAGAACAGATCCGATTACAGGAGAAGTGGGTTTTGGGGCCCCCGCTCTGTTCATAATGAAGTGTAATCCTAGAAAAACATGTTGCCAATTACACTTCAATTGAACCCAGATAATGATGCTTAGGCAGGGCCCAGAAAAGATGGAGTCTGGACAGTGAATTCCTCTCTAATGGAGAAGAAAAGTGTTCCTCTGTGGCAGGTCTGGGCTCGGCTTGGTTGAGGCTCGCTGTGATATGAGCAAGAGTCTGAAACAACCAATCTCTGATCCCATTTAAATGGTTTTATCAGTGGAAAGAGTATTAATCTCTCAAAAACACATGTTTGTGGGAAGTTTGGTTTGGGGATGTATGTGTTTCTAACTGAAATCACTTTGGAAAGGGAGGAGGAATGGGTCTGAAAACTGTTAAAATAACACTTTTCTAATTCTTCTGCTTCAAAGTAACTTTTCACTTGGAAATGTAAGCTAATAACAGCTCGGCTTCTTGACCACTTCTCACAGTGAAAACAAAACACCAGAATTAGAGTAACAAAACGGTGTGACCTAAAGCACAGGTTTTACTCCCCTTTTTCAGTTTACAAACACTGCCGAGGTGTCAGTTTTCCACTCCAGCCCAGCACGGCTGGTTCAGATCCCTGCTGCTTCACTTCAGAAGGGAGGATGGTGTGGTTCAGTCCCAAAAACTGCTCGTGGGGGGTCCGTGCTTCGCTCAGCTGGGGCAGGCGTGGGCGAAGGGCAGGCGGGAGCCGGGATTTGGCTTTTCCGGAGCTGCTGGCGAGGTGCTGGGGAATTGCAGACACCTCTCACCAGCGTGGGTGAGCTGGCAGAGATGGCTGAGAGAGATAGGGAGCACCCCAGGAGGCCACGGGAGACGGGTGGCTTGGCTGGCCCGAGCGGTGACGGGGCTCTTATCGCCGCCACGGTCTCTGCAGAAGGGCTTTGGGAAACCCACGTGTTGCCAGATCTCAGCGCTGATTATTTTCTTCAAAATAAAAAGGCATTATTTTCGTACTGGGAACCTCCACTTCAGCGCTCTCCCTCCTCCCCTCTCTCTGTCTCTCTCCCACACGCACACGTTTTTGCTGCCTTGGGGGATTTTAGCAGCGCAGGGCTCTGAAAAACAGATTCCTGCCTCCTTCCTGCAGGAGCGGGGAAAGGGAGATGCTCGCTCGATGCTGGGCTGTGGCTTAAAGTTTCCAGCTTTGAGAAAGAGCCCAGAAAACAGCGATTCGTCCCAGTGTTACAAAGCCTAAAGCTGCGCTTCGGCCGCTCTGTCTCACGGGCTAGGTGTCAAACGCCCTGGTGAGCTGGCACTTGAAGAGGCTCCGAGGCTGTGGGAGCGTGGCAGGAGGCCGAGCTCCCGGCGGGACCACCGCGCTGCGGTGCCCGGCCTGGCCCGAGCGCGGTGCCACCGCTGCCACCCCTCGGCAGCGGCCGCGGATCGATGCCAGCCCTTGGAGGGCCCTTTGAGCGGCGTCCTCCAGCAGCAGCGCGCCCCGAGCGAGCCGCCTTCCATCGGAACCGGGAGCCCGCGCAGCGCCGGGCAGACATGTGTGTGCGTGTGGGGCTGGATGTTGATTTTTCCCTGAAACAACTCAAGGCTTTATCAGTCCCATCTCTTTCCCACGGTTTTCTGTTGCCAGTGAGGTCACTGGTCCCTTTAAACTGGGGCTGAGGCCAATGTGCAGCGGGTGGAAGGGGGGCCGTGGGCAGGAGGGGGGGGACATGAGACGGTTCACACAGACTGTTCCTTTTACAGGAAGACTTGGGATTTCGACCAGCGAGCGGGAGGAGGCGGCGGGGCGAGGAGGGGGGGCCCTGGGAACCGGGGAGCGCCGGCGCGGCCGCGTAATCCGTCACTCCCGGGAGATGGTGGCTCATTAACCCATTACCCGGGAGGTGGGGACGTGCCGGGAGGGAGCCAGGGAAGGAGAGCCGGGGGTGGGAGAGGCAGAGCGGGCAGGGGAGGAGCCGTGCGGGGCCGGAGCGGCGGAGCCCGGGCAGGGACAGAGCGCTGCCCCGAGCACGGCGGGCAAGGACGGCTGCGGCCACCGGGGCCACGCGTGGGGCAACCTCGCCGAGCCCACCGGCCTCTCCCCTCGCCAGGATGAAGCGGCTTTGCGAGGAGAGCTCGTCCGACACGGAGTCTGACGGCACCATCGACGTGGGCCGGGAGGAGGAGTACAGGTGAGGGCAGGCTCCGTCCCACGCGGGTTTTTGGGGTCTCGGCACCGCTCCCCGCGAGCTGCTCGGGGCGGCAGCGCTCGGTGCCTGCAG
>QUSF01000136.1:491647-503761 GCA_003676055.1 Chloebia gouldiae
CACCGGCGCTGCCACGGCTGCACCGGGAGTCCCTCGCACCTCGCTTAACCCCTCGGGGTCGGGCTGGTCCTGCGGGGATCAGCAGGATGACCCCAGAGTTCTCGGTAGGGCTGACCCCCAAGGAAACCGAAGTGGCCATACAAGTGTTAAAGCTGCGTTAGGAGCTTCAGGAGAATCCCATCAAAGCCAGAGCGCTGGCCTTCTCCTGCCAGGTGGCAGAAGGGCAACGGGAGCCCGTTCTCTGCACCCCGAGATGGGGCAGCCCCCCAGAGCAGAGGCACCCACGCCCCTGCGCTCCCGGCAGTCCGAGGGCTCCCAGGGAATGTGGAAGAAACGAGAGGTTTTGCGTGAGAAAAACGCTTCTGCTGTGCTGATGCATTCGTAACGCAGCAGCTGGGGCCGTGATGTGTTAGGGAGGGAGCCCGAGCAGGGAAGCGCTGCCCCGGTGCCCCTCAGCAGGGCAGGCTCTGTCCCGTCGCTGCTGAGCTGCACTTTGGGCTCCGGGGCTTTGCAGTTTGTGAGGGAATGGTGAGGACAGGACCCGTGTGTGGTTCCCCAGGTGATGCCCTCAAGGCTCCCCTGGCACCGAGCATCCCCATCGATGCCCGGTTCCCAGGCTGGGTCAGACCTCCCAGGCTCCGAGGGTGCAGACGGCACAGGGGATGAAGGAAAGGCTCTGTTATTTGTTCCCATCCAAAAATCAGCTGCTTTTGAACTCTTGTTTCAGTAGCCAAGTGTTTCCCCTCCCTCCACATCCAGCAAGGCCTTGGATTAATTCATTCCCTCTTGCTCTTTGGTATCCTGAGTGGAGGAACTCCTGGCTGGTGCCAAGCTCAGCTTCTCATGGGACTAAATTCATGAATCTGCTTCTGATGCAGTCGCAGCAGAGTCAGGCACATCTTACACAAAATGTCCTGCAGAAATTCCCTGAGCCCTTATGCATTTCCAAGTGCATCAATATTTAAGCTGCTTTCCTGCTGCAGCTGAAATGTATCCCACCTCTTCACATCACTGCAGCATAGAGTCCATAGGACCCCAAGGGATAAAATACTGGAATTGTCACAATATTTTATCTTGGTGACCAGTAATGATGAACTTTTAATCTCCCTCTGGTGCTGCTAATGTGTTTGCCTTCTCGAGCCAGTGGTGGAACCAGGCTGGCTGTGATCTGGTGATATTTGTATAGGTGGATGTTGTTCCTCATGTCACGCAAACATACAGCCAAAAGAGCTGTTCCTGCTGAGGTCACACCCCAAGTCATGCCATCCTGCATGGGATGCTGGTGCACGCAGAAAAATCAAACATTTCCAGGTGGGAAGTGAGGAGGAGTGATTAGAGCAGAGAGAGGCTGCCTGGCTGGGGTTCCCAGCCCATTACCCATCGGGTGAGTGGTTTGGGCAAACCAGTTTCCCTGTAGTGAGGGGATGAGTCACGCCGGGTGTGAGGCTTCAATCAGTTTGTGGAGCAAGTTTAGGCTCCGGGGTCACTGCAGAAGTGCAAGACCTGCCCAGTTCACAGCCAGAGTTATGCTGTGGATGATAAAACCAAGCAAAGAGCAATGCAGAAATTTTAATCACCAGAGAATATACTCACACCATCTTTTATGTGGTTCAAATCCACCAGATGTATTTTTAAAATACATTTTGCAGTGAGATGGGTGTTGATATCCACATCTGGACCTGAAGCTCACCAAGCGCAACGCATCCAGACAGCTCTACAAAGAGAGTTTCAAAAATCCCTATTCCTCTTTTGCATTTCCAGGTGAATTTAGCACCTACTCCCTGCACCTAAAACACCTTGGTGTACATACAGAGCCTGTTTTCACACCAGAATTGCTCATTCTCTGTGTGTCTGTGTAGCTGGTGACGCATGTTAGTACTTGTGGTGCCAGCCAGCACCTCTGCCCAGAGAGAGCCCACCCAGCAGACATTCAAATAGGGGAGCTGTACAGAGAGGAGCAGAGCAGGCAGTAGAAGAACGTGTTATTGTGTAAAACCACTTCTGAAAGCACCTTGCTTGGGCCTATTTTTAATAGGCTGCGCTGGCTCGGCTCGCTGCAGACAGCAGCGTCTGTGCAGGAAAATCCTTAATAGACTCTTATTAAAATGCTTTGTCAAACTGAAAAACGTTTGGATTGGGGTGAACCCAAGTGCCCCTTTTCCAGATTTGGGTGTCTGACACCAGCTCTGGTCCCTGCGGCGCGCCGGGCTGGCCGGGATTGCAGCGTGTTCCCATCCCTGCTCCGGGTTTCGTAAGGCACAGAAACAGCCCTGAGCCAGCTGCCCTTTCCAGAGGGACAACCCCTGCTTGGGGCAGGTGGGAGGTGGCCCAGCCAGCCTCATCCCCCTCCTCGGCCACAGGGTCTTGCTGCAGGGAGTTTCCCATGCCTGCTAATCCATGGTTATGGAGACTTCACCTCCATGGGGACCTACGGGTTGAACTTTGCCTCTCTCTGCATGTCTAGTGCTGACCTTTGGTGCTTTTAGCTGGGCAGGCACAGGCTGGTTTGTGGGGCCCTGTTGCTTAGACTGTCCCCATGATGTCCCTCATGTCCTGGGCAGAGCTGTGAGCCAGCAGGAGGGTCCCTGCCCTGTCACCTCCTGCCAGGTGTCCTCCCTGCCCAGCTCCCGGCCCCTCTCCGGATGGTTCAGGGATGTCTGTGAGTTCAGAACATCCCAGCCCACCCTGAAAATTGTGGTCTGGGAAGCGACTGTCTGGGAAGCCCTCAGAAACCACATCAGTGCCACCACTGGCCTCACCCTGAGGAGCAGCCAGCCCTCCCTGGGTGGGAGCTGGGATCCCAGAACTCAGATCCCTCCTGCTATCACGGCTCCGAGATGCAAAGCCCTGCAGACAGGGCAGGCTCAGACACGAGAGACGGGAGGTTCACACATGGAGGAAGAAAGGCCATGACTCCAGAGCTCTGCTTTTCCACCTCTGTGGAGATGCCATCACAGGCTGGGATGGAAGAATTGAGCCTGGGAGAGGATGAACAGTTTGGTGCAGAAATCTGTCCCAGGCTGGTGGGATATTCTCGGTGGGAAGAGAGTCCCCATCCCCAATTCCTGAGCTCTGTGTTGTGGGAAAAAATGAGATGGGAACCACAGAAGACATTTTTTGGGGTGGGGGGAGGAAACTGCAGATGGCAAACGTGTGTAGAACACATGTGCAAGAGATGTTGCTCTCCAGCCAGAAATGATCCCCTCTCCTTTCTTTCCAGCCATGTTTCCAGGTCTGTCTCTCCCACCACAACATCTCAGATACAAGCCAGGAAGAAGAGGAGAGGGGTGAGTGTCCTTTATGATGACCAGGGCAACTGTGTCCCCTGGTCAGGCTGGCCCTGTGAGCCAGCTCTTGACCCGTCCTTACTGTTAAAGTCACCTTTACACTGCTCCTACTCCACCTCCAAACCCAATTTTTGCCCCAGAGATTTGGCCTCAAACCTGGAAGAAAAGGCGAGAGCCATCTCACCTGGGCTTATCACACCAGTCCACCTTTCTTCACTCAGCCTCTGCACCCTAAAACATTCACCCACACAGCCCTTCCAAAGCACCTGGAGGGCTTTAGATCTGTGAGCTGTGGCTGTAAAGTGACTGTGGTTTCTTCTGGCTGCTTGGAAATCTCCCACAGATCATCGAGAAGCGGCGCCGTGACCGCATCAACAGCAGCCTGTCGGAGCTGCGGCGCCTGGTGCCCACGGCCTTCGAGAAGCAGGTGTGTGTTTGTGGGAGCCCCTGGTGCCCCCCGTGAGGCCTGCAGGCTTTGGGGTACAGCCCCCAGGATGAGGGAGTCTGGAGCAAGGCTACGCCTTTCTTATCCTCCTCACTCCGGGGTGGTGGAAATGGGGTGGTGAAACGATATTAGCAAATATTCAGGAGCCCTGGGGAGGATCAAATCAGTCTAGGAAGTGTTTTGCAGATATGAGGAAGCACAGAAATGGGGATTTTTTCAATCTGCATCGGGAAGGAGCTCTTTTTTCTGCTCACTTGATATAAAAAACAGTGCCCTGGTGGATGCCCTGCACCATTCTGAGCACTCCTGGGCTTAAGGGAGGTTTCAGAGAGGAAATAATTGACCAGACCTTGGCTCCTGAGAGGCACAAAGCCCTGGACCATAAAATGACAAATGGCTTTTCCTTTCTGCTCCCAACACAGGGATCTTCCAAGCTGGAGAAGGCAGAAATTCTACAAATGACAGTGGATCACTTAAAAATGCTTCACGCCACAGGAGGAACAGGTGAGAACTGCTCTTAAGAGCACATGGGTGAGCTGAAGGTGCAAACCTGGAAGGAGAATTCCCCAGCAGCAGCAACAGCAAGCTGCCTCCAGCCAGCTCTGCCTGCTTCCCAAGGGAAATACCTTTTCAGGGAGGGCAGATGGGCATTTTCCTTCAGATGGGTCAGCATCCCATGCATCCATCTGAGAGACTGGGGTATGTGGGGTGGTAAACCCCCAGCCCCACAGGGACAGCAGGCGTGTCACACCCCCTGCTAAAAGCAGTTTTGCCAGACAGTCATTTATTCCTGCTCAGAAATGGAGCCTGCTTCCAGAAAAACCATATTAAACTCTTTACCTCCTCCCTGGGATACATTTCCTGCGGAGGCTGAATTCTGCATGAGGACTCTGCAAATAAACAAGGCTTTTTTTCCTTTTCTGTCCTTTTTTTTTTTTTTTTTTGTGTGTGTCTCTTGGTTGTTATAAGAAGAGACAGGGAGCCCTGTGCAAAATCCAACAAAGGTCTTATTTGTACTGAGACCTCAGTACAGACCCTCTGTCCTGTTCCAGTTAACAGGATGGAGATCACAGCTCCAGTAAAGAAGCCTCTGGCTTGCTTACCATCCAGTTTTGGCTTGCTGGGGACATTGCTGGCATCCAGGCTTTGGTTCAGGGCTGTAACTTGGTCTGGAACATTTGTTTAGATATTCAGTTTGACTGCACTGCAACAAAGGGCTGCATTGTCATGAGAGACCCCATCAAGCACAGTGGTCCAGCGCTTCACTGTGCTGTGACATTCTCTGCTTTATTGCTTATGGTCTCATGAAGCTGCAAGCTGGGAGCAGAAACCTGAAAATCAGCGGTTGGTTGCTGATTTCTGTGGCTTTGAACTTTCTCAGCACAGCTGTTTTGGTTCTGTCACTGCCCTGTGACATGGCTTTAAAGGGAGTGTAAATTTTAAGAGCCAGGCAGAGGGAAGTGGTGCTCAGCTGTGCGTTGAGGAGACACTGTCCTGAATGGAATATCTGGAATATCCCACTGGCAAAGGCAGCCCAATCCCAGTGCCCATCTAGCCTACAGCCATATCTCCAGCATCACTGATAGAATCCAACAGGGAAAAAACCCTCCCTTCCTGAGCACAGCTAATGAAACCTCATTTTGATCTCACAGCAGTGAGAGGCTCCCTGACCCTGGCGGGTTTATCCCGGTGAGATAACCGCAGACGCCGCTCTCATGCACACAAACCTCCAGTCCCTTGGGACACCCACTTGGCCGCCTGCTTCAGGAATATCACACGGCAGCAAAGTGCCTCAAGTGAAAAACACAGTGCATTAGAGAGGGTAGTGAAATCCAGGCGCATTCCTGAGCTCTGCACGGTTTTACTGTCACCCACGTCCTCTCCCTCCAGGCTTCCTGGACGCCCGGGCTCTGGCTGTGGATTACAGAAGCATCGGCTTCCGCGAGTGCCTCACCGAAGTTGTCAGGTACCTGGGCATCCTCGAGGGCCAAAACGCTGCCGACCCCATCCGGCTGCGACTCCTCTCCCACCTGAATAATTACGTGGCAGAAATGGAGCCTTCGCCCGTGGCCGCGTCCCTGCTGCCCATCCAGACCTGGCCCTGGTCCTTCCTGCACGGCGCCGCCGGCCCTGTGCAGATCCCCAGGAGGGAGGCTGCTCCCGCTCCGGTTGTTTTGACTGCATCTTCCCTGGCTTACCCCGGCCCCGCAGTGAGGCCGGCTCCTCTCCGCCGCGTCCCCGGCGAGATGCTGCCGTCCCGCCGGAGCTTCCTGGCCAGCAGGATGGGCTCGTCCAGCCGGAGGGCCCGCGGCGCCAGCTCGGCCGCAGCCGTGCCGGCCGTGCCCAGGATGCCATCGCCGGCGGGAGCACTGCGAGAGGGCTCATCCAAGAGCAGCCAAATCGCCACTTTCCTCTTCTCCCCAGCCTCTGCCGGCATCCCTGTGCCGCCAGCTTACGCGGCGCCTCCCGTCTTGGGCGCTGCCGCGCAGGGACCGGGGATCAGGGTTGGGACATCCAGGATCTGCCGCTCCTGGGCGACGGAAATCGGGGCTTTCTGACCCTCCCGTCCCCTCCGGAGACAGGAGTTCCCCAGCGCTCATCGCCCGCAGGGCTGAGAACAAACTCGGTTGAAAAGGCGTCTTTCCTGCTTTGCAGAAGCCAAGGATCCATAGAGAAAATTCTCTCTGCTCTTCCCTCCCTCCTTGCACCGCCCTTGTCGCCTCACCATCACATGTCCTCTCCCTCGTGATGCCTGCAAACGTAAATCACATCCAATTCCATGCACTTGTCTGCACGAGGCCACGCTCCAGACCCTTCTGGATGCCAGGGAGAGGGCACACGCAGATCCCAAGCCCGTTCCTCCTCCAGCAAACCCCTCTGCAGAGCCCAGCCTTGCTCTCCTTTGGAAAACAGCCAGCCTTGAAATACTGTCTTTATTTCCCCGGGGACTCGGAGCTGCCAGCCAGACTTGCTCGTGCCGATTCCCTGCCATGCATCCCCCAGCTGCAGCACCTAATTTTGGTGTGGTGGGATGGACACAGCTCACACCCCTTGCCCAGCACTGCTGGCACCCACAAGGCAGGTTCCAGCCCCCCCAGCTCCCGAAGAGAACTGGCTGCCTGCTAATCCCTGTGCTTTCCTCTCTGCATTACCAGCTTTTCCCACTTATGTGCCCTTAAGGTGGAGTGAGGCAGCGGCTTAGCAGGACTCGTTCCCACAGCCCGGCTGAGATCCCGCCGTGGCTGCAGGGCCTGCGCTGGGTTCCTGGCACAAACCCTGCTGGAGCAGCCAGCCAGGCCACCCGGGCACAGCCCCTGCCCCGCTCCGAGGTGTGAAGAGGTGAGACAGAGGATTTCAAAGGGACGCCTGTCACCGAGGGCAAGGCTCTGACTGCCAAAGTGAGAAGAAAATGCCTTTCCCTCTGCCAGCCTCCCTGCTGGAGCTGTCTCTCCTCCACCCCCTGCTGAACAGCTGTGTCTGCAAAAGGGGAAAATGGGTTGGAGCAGCCTGAATTTCAAGTGCCTCCCTCGTTCTCCCTGAGCCCAGCATCCTTCACCCTCCCCTCCCACGATGTCTCTGTTTTCTTTCTCCAGCACTGTTTGGGTCTCACACCTCTCATCCCCCTCCCTGGGCCGGGACCAAAACCCACTGAGGTGTCACTGCACTTGTCCTGAGTCCTGAGAGCTCTCCCTGCCTTGCCCTGTGTGCCCCTAGATGGCTCTCACAGCCGACCACACCTCTGCTCTTGCAGCTGGCCTCCCCTTCTCTCTTCTTTGGGCAGAAAGAACAGGAGCTTGAAGCTTTCAAGCCACCCTGCCACCTGTGCCACGTCCTGTGGTGGCAGGGCAGGGTGTCCCAGTGCTCCCTGCCACCTGAACAGCTCCCTGCATTTGTGCCTTGACTTGCTGGGATGCACGTGCAGAATATTCTGGACCCAGCTGCAAGCCCAACCCTTGCCCACCTCTACAGCACTCTGACATGGAAAGAGAGAAGCGGACAGTGCAAAGAAAGGTAAAAAAAGAGGGAGAAGATCTCTTTTGAATGGGAGAAACTCTTCCCATGCCTCAGGTCAGAGGTGCAGCCGGTTGGGCTGTGTGGATGAGCTGTTGTTTTCCTTCCTGCAGATGGTATCTGCCATGTGCATGTCAATGTATGTATCTGCCACTGTTTGGGAAGTGAGTCCCTCCCAGTTGTTTTGGTGGAAGTCATCGCACTTAACACACAGGAATGCCTCTGCTGCTTCTCACCCTTGTCCTCAAGTGCCGGAATCAGCCAGGAACAACATATTCCTTTTTAATAAAGTCACAGGAGGGAAATCCTCACGGAGCCTGGCTGTTCCTGCAGCTGGTTTGTGCACTAGAGCTCACGGCCTCACTTTACATTGTGCAGTGCTCTTAGTTTCACGAGCTGTGACATCAGTAAAGGTGTCAAATAAAGTCTTTCAAACCCCTGTCCTGGTTGTGAAATTTAGTGTTGAAGTGAATCCCATCTGCTCATCCAGCCTGCCTGGATCACAGAAGGGACCTGGGAAGGTCATTGATGAGTAAGGGCAGGTTTTGATCCCTGAAAAGCTTCAAAAAAAAGGTAAGATGCAGCTTTTAAGGTGACATCTCTGATTCTTTTATAGCTCTTGGCCATTCTGGCCCCAAGACTTTTTACTTTGGAAAAGGAGTCAAAATCAGACGGCTTATTCACCGAGGCTTGCCCTGAGATGGGCAATAACGCGTCACTTGAGAAGAAATAATTTTCATTTAGGGTCTACAGAAGTGTCAAGGAACAGATGGGGTCTGGCAGAGCCTTGCAGCCAGACTGAGGGCTCGCCCTGGTCTCCTGACCCTTTGCAGCCAGGACCAGAATAACCCCTGTGGCATTTTGCTGTCAGGAAACGCTTTGGACGAAACAAAGAACCACAGCTGAGAGCCTGTCTCTGTTTTGAGGAAAGGAGCAGTAAATGATCCCTCTTCGTGAAAGATGCTTGGGAGAATTTTACTGGGGAATGGTGGGAATTCAACTTCCTTTCCCATAACTCCTTCTTGCTGCAAAATGCCTTTCAAAACCGCCCATTAATCCCTTCCTTAAGTGCTGTGTGGGGAATTGCTGGAAGGGAGCAACTGCAGCTGTGATGGAGTAATGCAGCATCCGTCTGGAAGCGGGGAGAAACTTCAAGAGCAATAATAGGGCTATTGATGATGGGTCATCCCGCTGGTGCCTGGGCTGCCCTGACCCGGCTGCAGCTCAGTGCTCTGGTGTGGCCTCGGCCAGAGAGAGGAACCGTGGGAGGCAGGCACACAAACCGGCCCCGCGGGCTACAGTGCTAAAACAAAACAGAGACAGTGGGGAGGAAAAAAAAGAAAGAAAGAAAGAAAGAAAAACCCAAAAAACAAACCCCACTTCCTGATCTCTGCGGATCAAACGGGAGCCAGAGTGGGTGGAAGGGCATCAGTTCAGGCCCGTGGGGTTTTCTCCACACAGCAACACAGTGATTACTGAGAGCTTGGGACTGCAGCTTCATTTAGTTTTTGTTTTTTTCCCAGGGTTTTCTTTAGCCTAAATTCTTATACATCCTGGCAGCTTTTGATCTACCCTGCAGGGGAAATCCCCGAACTCTTCCTGCACTCCCTTCATCCTTGTTTTCAGGCAAAAAAAATTCCTGATGGAGAGGCCTGTGGTAAGGCGTGGGCTGCTCGGTGGCACAGCGGTGTTAAATAAGGCTCCCACCCCGCTGGAACAAAACAAGGTCCTGATGAACGAGCTTGGAGGGGACAGGGCCACTCCCAGGCTGTGGGAGATCTGCTGTGCAGCAGGTGCTCCAGGAGCCAGCCCTGCTCTCCCAAATTCCCCTGCATGAAAAACATCGCTCATCTCACTTCTGCCCTGGGTGAGATGCTCTCCCTGCTTTCTGCTCGTGGAGCAATCCCGCCCTGCCATCTGCTGGTGAAATCCTAAAGCCGAGGAGGAGAAATCCTAAACCAGGGGCAGCATTTGGTGGAAAGCCGGCCATCTGTGCTGAGAATTGGGTGATGTTTCAGGGGGACCATCAACGACTGAGGCACAGCACGGTGGCACAGCAGCTTGGATGATGGATGATGGATGGGTCACTCACCAGCACCAGCAATGGGGATGGATTGGCCAGAAAAAGCCATTGACAGATGTCCCCTCTGCTCCAGGCACTGCTGAAGGTCCTGAGAGGGCCAGCTGGGAGGATCTCAGGTATCGCTGGTCACCAGCAGCAGCTGCACCCGTGTGTTGAGGGCACCAAGAGCAGGGGGGTCCCTGCAGGGCAGTTTGGTACCTCCAGCCCGTCAGGAGTGAAAAGGATCAAGCAGGACACAGGACTGTGGTTGTCTGCACTGAGTCCCCTGGGAGGGAGCAGAAATGTCACAAAATATGTTTCAAATCAGAGCCACGGCGACTGCTGCAGCCAAAGGGCGTTTTATGTGGAAACACGCTCTTTGAGCTGGGCTGTGTTTTGACTTTAGCTGTCAAAGCAGGAGCTGAACACTTCCACAGCGACATGCCTGTGTCAGTCCCTGGTTTCCCAGCGGAGGAGGTGACAGCTGTGAAGGACCAAGCACAAAACAGTGGCAGGTGTGATCCCACCAGTGCGGCCTCGCGGCACCGTCAGCTGCTGGGAGAACCATGAGAGCAGGAGGAGGAGGATTTGTGTCATTTGTGGTTTTCAAGACAGAAAATATTGCAAATCGCTACAATTTGCTTTGCTATTTTTACCTTTTTTCTGCTACTCTTGATTATTCCACTGTAGTAAAGGGGAAGACATAATATTCCATTTTGATGATAACGTTGTATTCCGCTTTTAAAGCAAATTAAAGGCAATTTAACAACTGAAAAGCCACAATGCTCAGCTAACCAGTGTCTACAGACTATCTTAGTCCCCCTTAACAGGACAGCCATGGAGCCTGAAGGTCACTGATGAATCACTGAATCCTGCACCACCGTGTCCTCACGCTCCGCTGAAGATGCTGGAAATAGATAATTACGGATCTCCCTGGAGCTGATCTCGTGAGCGTGAAGCCACGGGACAGCAGCAGAGGGAGATGAATCCCTCTCCCATTCCAGCAGCTTTTTGTTGGGAGCTGTTTAAGCCTTGTCCTGGGAAGAGAGACTGACAGCTCGCTTCCATGGGGAGACGTCAGGACCCTTGGTCCCGCTCCAGGGCAGCCCATGATGGGAGCTGGAACAGCGCCGGGGCTGCCGCAGGAACTTGTGGTTATTTGGGGAAAAATGATGCTCTGAAGAGGAGGAGGTTGTGGGAACAGCTCCAGCTCCGACCGCTCCTCATCCCGCTGCCAGCGACACCTCCAAAACCAGAGCTCAGAGCAGTGAGGAGAACAATCCCAGAGGAATTGTTCGCTCTTCTGGTGCATTCCTCTGCTCAACCTGCTCCTTGCCCTGTCCCAGCCCCATGGCCCCGCTCTCCACAGGAGGCTTCCCTGGATTTTTTGTGTTTTATGGTGGAACTGAGCTGCCCTGTAGGATGGGGTGGGAGGGAAGACAACCCCAAAAACTCTTCTGGGTTTTGTTGCCGTGGGTCCATCTCCCTGCCAGCTGCCCACAGGGGATTGTTCATCACTAAATCTGTTGAGGTGAAATCTGTGTTTCAGCTTATGGCTGTTGTTCCAGCTTGGGAACACTGAACAGTCTGGCACATTCCTCTGACACCCCTTGGGGATATTTTATGGATTTATGGGATCCATAATCCTATAATTTATGGTTTCCTTCTCAGCCTTCCCTTCTCCAGACTGACCAGGCCCAGCTCCTGCAGTCTCTCATCATGAGGGAGATGCTCCAGATGCTCCCAAATCATCTTTGTGACCTCTGCTGGACCCCCCTGTGAAAAACACCAATCACTTGCTTGTAACATTTGCAAATGTTACAATGAATACTATATGTGCAATGTTAGAAAGTTATGCTGTATTAATTCTTTTAAGTAGTGTGTTAAATGTAGCTTTAGGTTACAACATAATGTTAAAATGGAAATTCTGTGATATAGGATTTGTTACAAGCTCAAGCAGGAAGATGCGATAATCAAGAAACTCTTCATACAGAGATGTCAGCGAAGGGAGCCCATAAAAAGTTCCTCCTTATCGGAAAAGACAAATATTCTTCCACCTTCTCACCGCCTTTTTGGAACCACCAAGATTAAGGGGAAGAAGTTGACAAAAACCAGAAAAGTCCTTAATTTGCAAGGAATTTATGCATCATGTCTGAGATACATGAATATGCAACAGGCTGTTGCTTTTAAGGTTATTCTTTTGTTCACAAGGGATGCTTGTTGTGAGAGCATCTGGACATCCGTAACTCTTTGCTTTTTATCGCCTTGTACTTGTCCTAACTCTAAACTTCATTCCTCTAATTGCATTA
>QUSF01000136.1:503771-527416 GCA_003676055.1 Chloebia gouldiae
AACTTCAATCACTCCCAACCCCGGCCGCTCTCCCGTGAGGGCCCCGAAATGGCGGGAGCCGGGCGGGTCCTCCGGGCCGCTGGGGGGCGCTGCGCGCGGCGCGGGGCGCTGCGGGCCGGGCCCGGCCGCCTCCTCCCGGCGGCACCGCGGCCCACTCGCGCCGCCGCGGCGCCTATAAAGGGCCGCCCGCCGCCCCTCACCGCCGCCTCTCCGCCCGCACCGCGTGAGTCGGGGTCGGGACCGCCGCCGCCGGGACCGCCGAGCCCGCCGCGGGGGTACGGAGCGCTTCTGAGGCGAGCGCGGTGCGCCGCGGCCGCGCCCTGCCCTGCCCGCCCTCAGCCCGCCGCGTGCCGCGCTGGTTTATTTATAATACCTTTCGGCTGCCTAGCGCAACCGGTTTTAAAAGAAATAGTTGTATTGGTGAGCCTTATTTATTTGTTCTCTTGTTTCCTCAGAAAATCAACGGGCCGCCGCTCTGCAGGATCTGGGCTAAACCGAAGAAAAAGAGACGTTGTGGTTTTAGGAGGTTTTTTTTTGGTTTTTTTTTTTTTTGGCCTCAGAGCGCTCGGGAGCTGGCGTATGAATTCCGGCGTCTTATCCGATCCCTGCTCTCCAGGAGGTGTAACTTTGGGGTGTTTTTGCTGATTTTCAAGCTTGCACAAACCTCCCAGCTGCTCTGTGTCCTGGTGCCCGCCCAAGCTTCTGCCGGCCGCAGCTTAGATTTAATTAACAGTTTTAAGTATTCCCAAAAGTTAATATTATTAAGGAGCTCTACCTGAGACCCCTCCCCAAAGTGACAAAGCCCAGTGGGTGAGAGCGGCGAGGGGAAGGAAGATGAACACGGCCGCCAGCAGTTACCCCATGGCCTCGCTGTACGTGGGGGACCTGCACCCCGATATCACCGAGGCCATGCTCTACGAGAAGTTCAGCCCGGCTGGCCCCGTGCTGTCCATTCGGGTCTGCCGGGATATGATCACCCGCCGCTCCCTGGGCTACGCCTACGTCAACTTCCAGCAGCCCGCCGATGGTAAGTGACAATTTGCAGCCCGCCGATGGTAAATGACAATTTGCAGCCACCTCCGTGGCTTTTTCCCACCTCGTTTTCCCCCGCTGTTGCGGGGTGAGTCGTCGCTGTCTGGTGATTGCAGCTGGGATGTTTTTCACTGCTCTGCAAGATGTACTTATAACTAACATCTCTAATGTTAGGCCTGTTTCTTGCACTGATAGTAAATTTCAGAGATTTGTGTTTGCTCCTCGCATGAGAAAATAATCCTGGCCGTGATTCCCTTCATTCTGGGGTAGTTTGGGACTTCAGAGTAGGCTGAGTGCTCAGTTAAGTGATGGATCCTGTGGCTGCTCCACACGCTCCCAGTTTAATGAATTTAATATCTCCTGTTGTTCAAGCAGCTGGATGTGCCTCCCAGTTGGGGAAGTGGTGTTCTTGCTCTAAAGTGAAATAAAACGCTTTGTTCGACGTGTGGAGCACCAGACTGTCTCCTGTGCAGAAGCCACATTTGCTTTGCTCTTGCCAGACTCTCTTTTTCACACTTTGCTTCCTGCTCAAAGGCAGGTGGTGCAGAGCTGAAGCAGCACATGAAAGATGGGACAGGAGAGGTCATTTTGGAACACGTCTTTTCTGGAAGGAAAATGGGTCAGCGTTTTCTGCCCCAGTTTTCAGAGCGCTGACTGCTGCAAGTTCATTGCTCCGTGCTGGGGTTTAACAGCATCTCTGTGTGACAGAGGCATCCCAGTGGAGATGAGAGTGAGCTTTTCCCTTGAGTTCACAATCAGTTTACAGCAGCACAGACTTTGTAAACTTTCCTTTAGCCTGTAGTAGGATTGCTTACTTTTCGTTTTTGCAGAGCTTCCATCCTCTCCCAGGTCAGGTCCTTGTGATGCCATTTCCTTGGACTGATCTGACTGAACACTTTTGATCCTTTCCCTTGTCCTGCTGATTAAAAGGTAACTTGCACCCTAATTTCTCATTCATGGCACAAAAAAAAAAGCTTTTTTAAATTTTTTTGGGCAGTGTATTTGTGTTTTAAAGATTCTCAGTGAGAAAGAAGGGCTCTGAGAGCCTCTATGTGTGATCCTATCCTGCCCTGAGTGCCTCTTATAAAACCACCTTGGTACATTTATCAAAAACAAAGTTATCCCAGCTCACCTGCCTTCCTTAGGCTCTGACCTCATTTTGCAGGATCAGAGACATAGAAACAAGCAGCAGAAACAAAGCCAGAAGGAACTCCAGCATGGATTAGGTGTGCAGAAGTGTCGATGAAGTTCTCTCAAAGCAGAAAAGAGTGATCTCAGAAGGGATCAGTGGCTGGTCCCACGTGCTTTAGCAGAAGCAATTCTGCACCTCATACAAATGGGGGCCTTCCCAATTTATTCCAAGGTAGTCTTTTATGGTAATAAATAGGCAGGAATTTAGGGGAGGTTGCACCATTCTGGGCTGCTGGGGAGGCAGCAGACATTTTAGGAAGCTCCTGGACTTGAAGTGATACTTGGAGCAAGTAGGTGGTGTCTTGTTACTGGTAGGTCTTAGAAGGTCAAGTGGTTTAAACCTAATCATTGAGTGAATATTGGGACAGGGAAAGAGTCAAACTCCTCCTGCCCTCATGAAGAGATGTGAATTTCTGAATTTCTCCTGTCAAACCGCAGCGTGTGTTACCGTGCAGAAATAAAAAACCCAGCTGCTGCACTCCATGTGTTGAATTCCAAACACTGATAGTCACAAAAAGCTCAGGGTAATGAAGCAGAGAAAGTTCAGTTTGGCTGTAGAGATAAGGTATTCTAGAAGTGTAGGAAAACCAGAATGTTTCCCAAGCTAAGGAGGATCCCAGGGCTGGAAATAGATATGTGTTTCTGTAGGAAACTATAGATAAACTTGTTTGTTCTCCTCCTTGAAGACAGTGTGAAGGAGAAGCTGTGTAAGGCAAGTTGTGAAGTTAAAAGGCAAGAGTTGGTACTGACACGAGCGTCATTGCAGCAGCATTTTATTGTAACCCCAGTGATTGAGGAATTCAATTCTTTTGAATATGCACCATCTCTTTTTTTTTTTTAAATAAGTGGCTAAATTTGCACTGTGTGCTTTTCTTGTCAGGACTTTTTTGCTCAGTGACCTGAGTGAGAGCCTGGAGGTCTGGGGAGAATAAAACTCTTTGTGTGGAGTTTCTCGTGGGTGAATCTTGGGGTGTGAGGTTGGTTATTGATCTTCATGCTGCTCAGCCACAGTCATTAATTCCACATTGTGTTAATTCTGCACCTGTAAGGGAGGCTAATTGCTCTTGAGGCCTGAGGCAAACTGCAGTGGGTGTCCAGGTGCTCTCCCTGTCCACAAAGGGAATGAAAAGGAAGCCTGAAAGGGGCTGTGAGTGTTTTTTATGTTCTGTATGAGCTGCAGTTGAGTCTGCTGGAAGGATGACAGGAACCTGTGGGAGAGAAACAGATACAGGAACTGAAATGGCTGAAGCTTTGTGGCTTAAATAGAAGAAAATGAGAAGGTGTTTGCTCAGATGAAGGAAATGAATCAGATGTGCTTGGTGTGAGTCATTCCCAGAACTCTTGCAGATCCTTCACAGGTTTTCTGAGGTCCTGGTGTAGAGGGGCTGCATCTCCACCTGTGGGTGTGGCACTCATCCCTCGGGGAATCCTTGTAGGGCTTTCACCGCTCGCCAGAAGTGAAAGAGAAGTGTCTGCGTGTAATAATAGAGTGGAACAGTAGCAACTCCTTGAAAGAGCAGTGCAATATCTCCTCAGGGGGCTGGGGAGAACCGGGGAAACTTCCTAACTGCTCTGGAGCCTTCACACTCCCCCTGGTTACAGCCACTGCTTGTCACCTTCCAGCAGGAGCCTGTTCCTGCTGCAAATGGTATTATGCACCCAGTTTGTGCCCTTGCCAGCACATGCTTCTGCAGGACCTCTGCCTGCTATAAATAAACACTGCCAAATTTGACGAGCTGCACCGGGTTGCCTGCTGAGCTGCCTACACTAGGAAAGGACTGCAAGAAGAACCTGGCTTGCATGGACTTGGAGCAGCAGCTGATGAATCGTTTTAGCATGGCAGTTAATTGCATTTAACATCTTGGTCTAAGCAGAGCTGTTGGAGTCCTTAAATGATACTTTTTTTTCAAGCAGAGCTTGTTTCCAGCTGGATTTGTGTGTTGGGAGAACAGTGATGGTCCCATTTCAATTTAAAAAGCAGCAAGAACAAAAAAAAACCACATTTCAAAGCACATGAAAAATTCGGAGAAACTTCCCTGCAGCAGTGGGGACTGGCATTTGGGGGTAGGGAGTGCAGGCTTTGGTAGGCAATATTCCATTGGAATTCCTGGAGGTAGTTTTGGGACATGCTGAGTAGTTAATCAGGCTGCATGAGCCAAGTCATGTGCAAGGTGCTCAGATTGGTCTTTTCCTTGATTTTTCTGCTCCTGAAAGCTAATCAGCAAATACCACAGGGTGAAGGCAGCCTGGGAGAGCTGAGCCAAACAAATGTGGAAAACTTGGGTTCTACCCTGTTAATTTTCCTCAATTTTAATGCATGTCTTTCCATCTCTTTGCCTGCTCCACGCTGGGAATTAAGACTCTTTCTTTATTCTCTGCTCGCTCCATGCTGGGAGTGTTTTCTGGCACAGAACAGTGCAAGCATCTCAATTTTATGAACAAGATCCTGATGTGTGTATGTAATGATCCTTTTAATACACCAGTAGGCAGCAGAAATAGCCTCGTGGAGGGGGGTTTCAGTGCAGGTTAGAATGACAGTGCTGGAGTTTGAGAGCTTGGATAAACACTTCCCTGTTAATCAGATGGGGTGTGCAGGCTTTTTCCCTCCCTCAGAATTTTCTCAACTCTCTTGTCATCTTTAGCAACTTGGGAATCATTTTTTTGGCCACATGAGTTATGTAGAGGCTGACTCACGTCCTCACAGCCAGCCATGTGTTCGTGCACATTTTCCCTGACCTGACAGGGAGATGATCCTTCTCTCTGAATAGAAATGAGGATGGGGAGATGTGAGCTTCATGAAAAGCAAAACAGCCACACAGTCACTCTTTTTACTTCATTTTTAAGTTTCCTGTTTTTCCTTTCCTTCTTCAGGTGGAGCAATTTACCTTTATAATAATTCAGAACATGACTAATAAACCAGCAATTTTGATATCAATTTTGCTGTGGTGAATATATTGCTATAATATAAATTTAAAGTCTGTAAAACCTTTTATATAATTAGTGACTGTGCTGCAAAGACCTCCCTTGAAACATTGAGTCAAAAGTCATTGATCAACTCTGATAATACCCCAAATGCCTCCATGAGCTGAGTAAAATTCAGAGAAAAGGATCACCCACCCACTGGAAACCTTTATTTTCTAACCAACCACGGAAAATCTGTTCTTGGCTTCTCTTGCAGCTGAGCGAGCTCTCGATACCATGAATTTTGATGTGATCAAAGGGAAACCCATTCGCATCATGTGGTCTCAGAGGGACCCTTCCCTGAGGAAGTCAGGGGTTGGGAATGTCTTCATCAAGAACCTGGACAAATCCATTGATAACAAGGCACTTTACGACACATTCTCGGCCTTTGGAAACATTTTGTCCTGCAAGGTGAGATGTGGTTAAGTTGTCCAGTTCTTTTAGGGTGGGGACATGAGCAGAGATTTGAGTGTACGTAGTGAAAGGGACATTTGTTGTCAAGTGTAAGGGGCAGATTCACAGAATATTCTGAGTTGAGACACACAAGGCTCATCAAGTCCAACTCTTTAAATGAATGCTGCCTACAGAGATCAAACGTGTGACCTTGGTGTTTAAAAGAGAATCTGTGAAAAGCAGAGTTGACCCAAAGCTGAAATTACATCAGATTTGGTCATGAAGTGCAGGAATCTGACACTGGGGTGGTGCCTGCCTGGTGCTGACCCTGGTCAGGAGCTGCCGGGTGCTGACCATTGGCAGTGACACGCTTTGACCCGCTGGCCCGTGGCAGAGGAGGGACGCTGACAGGTGGCTTTGCTCCCTCTCCTGCAGGTGGTGTGTGATGAGAATGGCTCTAAGGGCTACGCCTTTGTGCACTTTGAGACCCAGGATGCTGCAGATAGGGCCATCGAGAAGATGAACGGCATGCTGCTCAACGACCGCAAAGTGTGAGTGTCACAGGCGGCAGCAGCAGCGCTCACATGCTCCGGGATGCATCTCGGTATTAACAGGGACACACAAGGCACTGGTTCTCCTGGCCCAAGCCTTGGCCTGCTACCTCTCCACTCCAGGGCTGGTGAGTGACCCTGCCCAAGCCATGGCCTGCTACCCCTCCATTCCAGGACTGGTGGGTTTCCCCGACCGGGCCTTGATTTGCCACCTCTCTGTGAGCGGGCTGGGGTGGGTTCTGTCTAGGGCCACTGGGAGTCCTTGGCCAGCCACAGCACAGGTGATTTTTCTGGTTGGTCTGTGGCCTGTTTGTTGTCCTCTGCTGTCACCCTTTCTTGTCCCCATTCCCAGCTCCTACTGCACAGTCATTTTTTTTGCCTCGCCGCAAGTCACACATTATCTTTGCGCTCTTGGAACCGACCTGTTTATTGGGATTTTCATTTTTTTTTATCTTACAGATTTGTTGGGAGATTCAAGTCTCGTAAAGAGAGGGAGGCTGAGCTGGGAGCCAAGGCGAAGGAATTCACCAATGTCTATATTAAAAACTTTGGGGATGACATGGATGATGAAAGACTAAAGGAGCTCTTTGGCAAATATGGTAAATATGCAGAAATACTTTCATTGAGGCTGTGAATTTCATGAAATGTGGTAGTTTGAGTGCAGCTGTGTAGTCCCTACCTGGGTCACTTTAAGGCTGGAGATATTACATAGAATTTAATAATCTTGAAATACTTTTGATATTTTACTAACCCCGTTCCTTGGTAACAGGTAAAACTCTGAGTGTTAAAGTGATGACAGACCCCACTGGAAAATCCAAAGGCTTTGGCTTTGTAAGCTTTGAAAAGCATGAAGAGGCCAACAAGGTAGGACCAACTTTTATGTTACTTAGATAACTTCAGAGAAGAAAAACTTGGTTTATCTTGGGAGCCTATTTCTGAAATGGAAGAAAATTCTGCCTCTTCTAGATGTGGGAACTTGGAAACCTTTTGCACCTTAATAGCTTGACATTCAAGGGTAACTTGGCATCCCTCCAGTTTCCTAGATCCACACAGAGCGCAGTGCCATAATCAAGAATGTTAATTGCTGAAGAAATACTACAGTGCAGGGCTGAAGGAGCAGGAGGGCACCTGGAGTGAGAACATTGCTCAAAAATGGTCTTTTCTAAGCAGAATGCTTGTTAAAATTACAAGTTTTAATTACAAGAAAGGGTGGGGATGAATTTCCAAGTTATTCGGCGCTCCGTGGTGTGTCAGCTTGATCTGTGTGATAACTTCAGCCTGTCTTTAATGAGCCTGTTGTTAACAGGAAAAGTGCAAAGGTAACGTGCAATCTCTGGTTTAGTGACTGACGGGCAGGGACACAGCTCTGGGCAGTCCTGTTCTGGCAGGATCAGGGGCTGTCCTGCTGCAGCAGCTGAGAGTTTCCTCTTGGACCCTCTGTGCAGGCTGTGGAAGAAATGAACGGGAAGGACATCAATGGGAAAATGCTCTTTGTGGGCAGAGCACAGAAGAAGGCAGAGCGCCAGGCAGAGCTGAAAAGAAGGTTTGAACAGCTAAAACAGGAGAGACTCAGCCGGTACCAGGTGAATAATGTTCCTTTTCTCAATTTAAGCACTATTTCTGGTCTCTTGAAGGAATTGCCAGAGCAGTTATTGTCCTGGGAGACATCCTGGGTTAAAACACAGAGATGTCTCTGTGGTGTTTGGTGGCAAAGGGGGCATCAGGGCTTATTCTTGGTACTGAAAGTGTTTAGGAGGATGTGAGACAACTGGCATGAAGTCTCCTTGACTTTCAGATAGGGATCCCTGGAGGGGTGGGAAGAGACAGCACAACTCTGCACTGCTCTCTGTAATTTGTGGCAGAACTGGGTCGTGTCAGAGGTGGCATCTGAAACTCCCCCACTCCCTGAGGCGCAGTGCTGGACTGGGGACATGTGGTGATGCCACAGGAAGGCAGAGGAAATCCAGACAAGCTCCCTTTCACCACAGTGGGACTTGTCTCTACGCCTTTGCAACATTTATCACCTCCAGCTTTGGGTGGTGTGGAAGGAACATGATGCTAAATTAGGAGTTTTCAGATAAATTACAGCTCTGGCAGATGGGTAACAGTTGATGTGATTAAGATTTTTTTTTATATAATGTCATGCTGTTCTCTCCCTTTCCAGGGTGTTAACCTGTACATTAAAAACCTAGATGACACTATAGATGATGAAAAACTGAGGAAGGAGTTCTCACCTTTTGGGTCAATAACGAGTGCCAAGGTACTGTGGGATTTGGGGGGTTACTTGGATTTTAAAGCCTGAAGAAGGAATTATTGTCTGACATAGGATTAAAGGGCTGTTCTTAACCTGTGGTTATTGTGATTCTGAAAACACCTTGGCTAGTAAACAGTGGGATTTTACTGAAAACTTCATTTCCCTACTAAAAGGGGAGGCAGGAAGTGGCAAACATGCTTGCTTGAGGTGGTGAGCATGAATTGGCACTTTGCTCAGTGCATTTAGGACTGCACCAAATCTTTCCCATTCCTTACTGTGCAGTGTGGGCCTGGGGACACATGGTGCTGACAGCAACGCAGAGCAAATCCAGACAGGTAACTCTTCATGAGAACCTGTCTCTACACCTCTGCAACAAGTTCTGTGCTACCTAAAATCTAAAAGTACCCAGATTTTCAGCTCAGTTGTACTGCTACTCCATTAGCAATTGATCTTTGCTGCAGGTGATGCTGGAAGATGGACGGAGCAAAGGGTTTGGCTTTGTCTGCTTTTCCTCTCCAGAGGAGGCCACCAAAGCTGTGACAGAGATGAACGGGCGCATCGTGGGCTCCAAGCCCCTCTATGTGGCACTGGCACAGAGGAAGGAGGAGAGGAAGGCCCACCTCACCAACCAGTACATGCAGCGCATCGCTGGCATGAGGGCCTTGCCTGCCAACACCATCATCAACCAGTTCCAGCCCGCTGCTGGCGGCTATTTCATGCCTGCTGTGCCCCAGGTGAGCTGCTGTGGGGTTTTTAACCGGTGCTAATCTCACTGAGCCTTTCTCATGCCTGTGAGCAACAACTCCTAATGAGGGGTGCAGCAGTGGAGTTAATTCTGTGACTTGCCAGCTGCCTGTTCTCTTAATCCGACCCGAGTGTTGAGTCCTGGCAACGGCTGCCAAAACATGCTGTAAACAATGTTTGTGATGCACTTGGATGTTGCCTCTGAGCTTATCTGATCTTCCTCCAGGCTCAGAGCAGACCCACTTACTATGCACCCAACCAAATGACACAGATGAGACCCAACCCACGATGGCAGCAAGGAGGGAGACCTCAAGGTGAGAGCACCAGAGGCTGTTTTGGTTGTAGAACCCTTTGGGAGCTGCACTTCCCAACAGGAACAATTCCTGCTTTCCCCTGTGAGAATGGTCCTGTGCAGGGCCAGGAGCTGGACTCTGATCCTTGTGTGTCCCTTCCAACTCGGCATATGCCGTGATTCTCTCGTTCTTCCTGTGCACCACCCCTGTAGCTGACTGTCCTGCCTTGCCAGGTGCTTCTCTTTGAGGATTTCCCCTCCTTCCATCCTCCAGGCTTCCAGGGAATGCCCAATGCCATGCGCCAGTCGGGGCCCCGGCCCGCCCTGCGCCACCTGAGCCCTGCCAACGCTCCCGCCTCCCGCGGCCTCCCCGCTGCTGCCCAGAGAGTTGGTAAGAAGGGCTCCTTCTGGGCTTTTCCCCTTCTCTGCGAGGGAGGAGGATGCTGTGGAGAATTGGCTTCTCCCAAAGATGGTTCTCAGAGCTGGGCTGGCTGCAAAGAGCAGAGCCAGCACCTGCTGCTTTCCTGTTCCTCGCTGCGCGGTGCAGGTCTGGGGGCACCTGGTGCTACAGCACAGCAGTGGAAATCCAGATGGGTTCTTCTCCACTGGTTTGGGGCTCATCTCTACACCTCTGCAACACCACCCAAAAATCTCTGTAGCTTATGGGTTTTGCTTTCAGAGGAAAGCAGCCAAATTAATTTCTTCCCGGTGATCAGCTGTAGAAAAAAAGGTGTGGAATCTATGGATTGCTTCTAGGGAGAACAGCCCTTTCCTGAAGTAGCCAGCTACACTTTGGTTTCTGAAGAATTATCACCATGGAGAGCATAGTTTGAATTAAAACCAGACATCCCAGCTTGTTAGCATGTTGCTGCAGGTGTTTGTCACCGTGTTCTCCTTCCTTTGCAGGTGTTGGCACAGCAGCACAGAATTTGGCTCCCCGCCCTCCTGTAGCTGCCCCTGCTCCCAGGGCTGTCCCTCCTTACAAATACGCCTCAAGTGTCCGCAGCCCACACCCAGGTGTCCAACCTCTGCAGGTACCACCAGGGCAGGGCTGGGCTGGGAAGTCCCTGCAGTTTCACATACAACTGAAGTATTTTTATAGAAACTTCAAGCTCCTTTTATGACCCAGACAGTGTTAATTTGGAATTTAAAAACCTGGCAGTTGTGTCTTTGCCAGGGGCACTCAGGTTGGATGATCTGTCTTGTACTCACAAGCCCTTTTGTAGCCAGACTGGCTGCAAGGATATTTCTCTTGGTTCTTTGTTCCCATTTTGCAACCATTTAGGTCTTTTTCCTCTTTGCCAAGTTCTCACAGGGGTATCATTGAAAGACAGAACACCATCTACACCTGGCTTTCTCAACATCTCATGATGTTTGATCCAGTTTTTGTAAGATATTTACGGTGCTCCTGTGTGACATTCCAGGGTTTTGTGCTCAAGACTTGCAGGGAGTGTTTGGCACCTAACCTGCCCTTTTCTGAAGCTGAGGTGTTCTGTAGGCTTGACAAAGATGGTGTTTTAAGAGGGAACATCTTAGAATTGTCTAAATATGAAGCAATCAGCCTCATCCTTATTTCAGAACTGTTTTCTGTCCTTTTCAGGCACCTCAGCCTGCAGTGCTTGTGCAGGGCCAGGAGCCACTGACAGCCTCCATGCTGGCTGCTGCCCCTCCCCAGGAGCAGAAACAGATGCTGGGTGAGTAAAACCCCGCTGCTCACTGATGATTTTTCATCCCCTCAGGTTTCAAAGATCCAAACTCATCCACCTGAACTCCTTTTTCTCCCTCAGGAGAACGTTTGTTCCCTCTGATCCAAGCTATGCACCCCAGCCTGGCAGGGAAGATCACGGGAATGCTGCTAGAGATTGACAACTCAGAGCTGCTGCACATGCTGGAATCTCCAGAGTCCCTCCGGTCCAAGGTGAGCTGCTGTGTCCCTTTTTTGTCTGGGGGGGGGCTCTGGGCAGGGAGAAAATCTCACTGGATTTGTGTCCCCAGGTGGAGGAGGCCGTGGCAGTGCTGCAGGCTCACCAAGCTAAGAAAGAAGCTGCCCAGAAAGTGGGTGTGGTTGCTGCTACCTCTTGAACCAGGATGACTGGTGAGTGTCTCAGTCCTCAGCTTCAGTGAAAAGCTTCCAGAATCAGTAAATAAAACACAGTTGTTAGTGAGCAGTTCATGTGGGTCTGTGACCAGCACTTACCTGATTGTAGTCCACTCTTCAACAACAAAAAGCTCCTAATACAGCTTCTCCCACAGAATACTTATGTAGAAGTTAAGAAATATTCATTCTGATGCTCCTTTAAGTTACCAGAAGATGTTATTGAAGTCCCTGAGGTGTTCTTGGAGCTGACATGCTGGGCATGAGTATTTTGGAACTGCTGATCTGGGAAATAGCCACGAGGAGCTCTGGTGATTTTGAGGCTAAACAGGCTCTTAGTGCCCATTCCTTATCCTGGGAACCACCTGCCTTCAGGATATAATAAATGCTGGAAATGTTTCACTGGCTATGTCTGTCCACACAAGTGGTGTCACCTGTGTTTGGGGTTGGCTCTTGTTTTATTTATGGATAAGGATTTTGATTCTTGGAATGCCTCTTCCTGTTTTTCATCATCCATTTTTCTGTGGGTTGTTTGGAATTGCCATCTCCAGGGCTTTCTCTGCTGCTCTTTGTGATCAGATGTCACAGCTCAAGCTGGTGAAGAATGAGGAGTATTCTTATTTTCACTGGGTGGTCTAGCAAAGAATTAGAGTTTATTGTGGATAGTAATTTCTGATAATCTGACCACCATGAGCAGCTTCTCTGTACCTTCCCAATTATATTGTAATCCTCATTCCTTGGAATGCTGGAATATTCCCTAGCCTGGAGCAGGGATGCTGTGAATAACTTCTCTCCCTTTTTCCCCTCTAGGATACAAAGAAGCCAAATAGTCCTTTCCTAGACATCAGCTCAAGATGTGTGAAGATCCTTCACTGTCCTGCAGATCTCAAGGCCATGCATTGTATCACATAGTTATATTGCATTTTGTAAATTAATCTTAAAGATCTTACTTAAAAAGCCAACTCTGAAGCTCGAGGTTTCCAAAACCAGAATGTGAGGGGAGTTGCAAGCTTTTCCTTTGCAGAACAGAGCTGCCCCTTGTGTCTTCTAAAGAGGATGTTGAGGATTTTAGGTTGGAAGTATTTTTGTGAGTTTGTGTTTAATTGAACAATCCAGTTTGGAAAGTTTGGGAAACATTTATCAATAAAGGAATAAACTTGCACCGTGTTTGTCATTATTTCTCTCTGTTGGATAAATAAATGTGGTGTGTCATTTGTGAAATTAAACTGATGGGCAGTTATTGGGGGGTGAATATATTAAGCGGGGATTTGACTTATTCTGCTTGCTAATTTTGGATAATGAGTATTTAAAATCATGCCTGGGGCAGTATCTGAAGGGGGGTGATGGCTGTTAACAGTGATCTAAGAAGGATTGGGGAGGTATTTTCAAGTGAAGGGTACAAGGGTTTTTCCTGTTTTTGTCGTGGGCTGTTGTTTACATTTTTACATTTTCAGGTGGATTTTTAGTGGTCCTGCTGCTATTTGCCACTGGGCAAACTCATTTTGGGTGATCCTTTTTAATAAAAAGCATTATTCTGGTAGCACTAAGGTGGGAGAATTCCTCCCTGATCGAAGCTCCAACACCTCGCTCAGATTCAGAGGCTTTGGGAAAGCCTGGAATGGGGAAGGAGCGTTCAGGGATGCACCAGGGGCTTGGCTGAGTTCTGTAAATGCAGCCGTGCCCCCTGCCAGCCAAAGAAGGGTTGAGGGGGTCTAAGAAGGATTGGGGAGGTATTTTCAAGTGAAGGGTACAAGGGTTTTCCCTTTGTCGTGGGCTGTTTACATTTCTACATTTTCAGCTGGATTTTTAGTGGTCCTGCTGCTATTTTATACTCCCAAAGTGCCTGAGGTTTGCCACTGGGCTCTATAAATCCTTTGCAAACTCATTTTGGCTGATCGTTTGGGATAAAAAGCGTTATTTAGGTAAACAGCACGGGCTAAGCCGGGAGAATTCCTCCCCGCTCAGAGCTCCAACAGTGGACGGGAGGCTTTGGGGAAGGCAGGAATGGGGAGAAGGAGCGCTCGGGGGTGCAGGAGGCGCTCGGCGGGCTCGCAGCCGCGCCGTGCCGCGCCGGGCCGGCGGAGGGCGGAGCGCTGCCGCCGTTCCGGGGCGGGCCGAGCCGCTCCGAGCCGTTCCGGGACACCGGGGCGCGATGGCGGCCACCAAGCGGGTGCTGTACGTGGGTGAGTGGCCGGGCTGGGGGACCCCCGAGGGGCCGGGGGCCGCCGGCGGTGACCGCTGGCCGCCCCGCAGGCGGGCTGGCGGAGGAGGTGGACGAGAAGGTGCTGCACGCCGCCTTCATCCCCTTCGGAGACATCACCGACATCCAGATCCCGCTGGACTACGAGACCGGTGCGTGCCTGGCTGGGCTGGAGCATCCCGGGCAGCTTTTATCGATAAAATATGGGACCCCCGCCGTGGTAGCGATGTGTCCGTGCTGGCCCTGACCCCTCGCTTCCTTCCCTCCAGAAAAGCACCGCGGGTTCGCCTTCGTGGAGTTTGAGCTGGCAGAGGTGAGGAACCAGCAGCAAGTGCTTGAGTCATTTGGGGTTTTTGCGCCCCTCTTCCTGCTGGAGCAGTCTGTGAAATGGCCTGTGGGTTACCTGCCATAACATTGTTCTGCTCTTCCAAGTCCCCACTTCTCCCATTTTATTTTGGGGTGAAGTTCCCACTTTTCCTGTTCCAACCCAAACTGCTCCCCTGCCACCGTCCCCGGCTGGGTTCCTTGGTTTCATGGGCTGTCATGTATTTGTTCTCTGATCATCTGTCCTGGGCTTTGTACACAAATCCCTTCTCTCCCAGAAGCTCATGGCAGCAATGAAAAATGTTAAATATGAGGGGTTAGTGGAAAGATGAGACCCACAAGGGGTTTGGAAACCCCACATGGATGGGGTTTGCATATGGCTTTTACAAAACCCATCAGTTCATACATCCCTGGCATAGATGAGGTTTAATAAAACCTGGCAGTTGTCTTTATAATGAGATGCTGGGACGTGGCTATGCTGGACCTTGAGAATAAATGTTAATAATGATTTTATTTTGATTTTTTTTCTTTTGGCAGGATGCAGCAGCAGCTATTGACAACATGGTATGGACCCTGCTCCCACTCCTGCTGCCTGTTCCTTGGGGATGTGTGGCTTTGCTGCCCTGGGTACAAAGAGAGCAGAAGCTCTGTCCTCTGAGCTCTGCAGGGCTCTGGGGGGCACGGTGGGTTTATACCTTTTGGTGGGCTTGGCTCTGCTTTTCTCCCCTCTGCAGAACGAGTCTGAGCTCTTTGGCAGGACAATCCGAGTGAACCTGGCCAAACCCATGAGGATTAAAGAAGGATCATCCAGGCCTGGTGAGCTGGGGAACAGAACATCCCTGGGTGTGCTCGGAGCTCTGTGCATAAGCAGAGCTGTGGCCCTTTGGATCAATTCCTGTGCTCTGACCTTTCCTTTTGTGGCCACAGTCTGGTCAGATGATGAGTGGCTGAAGAAGTTCTCAGGGAAGACTTTGGAGGAGAACAAGGAGGAGGGAGGAGCAGAGGCCCCCAAGGCAGAGGCACAGGAGGTAGGAAAAACAACCAGAGCCATCTGTATCCCCGTTATCCCAAAGGATGAGAGTGCAAAGCAGAGAAACATCACCTCAGCTTGCTTTTCTTTCTTTTCCTGCCCAGGACGAGCCTCCTGCCAAGAAATCCCGGGTTAACCCCCAGGTTTACATGGACATCAAGATCGGGAACAAGCCCGCGGGGCGGCTGCGGATCCTCCTGCGCTCCGACGTGGTGCCCATGACCGCAGGTGAGGAGAAGGCTCAGCCTCCCCTCCTGGTTGTGGTGTGGAGGATCAAAAATGGGACATCACACCATGATCAATATGATCAAGTGAAGCCACTTTTATTATACACAAACCTATATTTATAATAAGTTCTGCTGTTCATGCTCCTCTAGCTAATACATGAAGATCACCCGATTATTCACGCGTCTTGCTTTGGTCGTCTGACCCACCCTTAGCTCTCTTTTTTACTTTCTTGAACCTTGCTGACAGCTTTTGCTGATTCTCTCTGACTCTTCTTTTCCTGACCCCGTTCCTTGAAGTGATTGCTTTGATACCAGCAGGTTGGATTGTGCATCTGCTGAATGTGTCCACTGTCCTGCAAAAAATCCTCAACACCTCGTGACCCCAGGGGGGCACAGCTCTCACCTCCTTCCCCTTTGCCCCCCACACAGAGAATTTCCGCTGCCTCTGCACCCACGAGAAGGGATTTGGCTTCAAAGGCAGCAGCTTCCACCGCATCATCCCCCAGTTCATGTGCCAGGCCGGAGACTTCACCAACCACAACGGCACCGGCGGCAAATCCATCTACGGGAAGAAGTTTGATGATGAAAACTTCATCCTCAAGCACACAGGGCCAGGTAAAGCCATCTCCAGGCAGGCACTGGAGAAAAATATGGCTCAGCATTATCTAGGGACCCCATTTGGGTTGTTTTGGCCATGTTGATAGCAGCAGCCCTGAAGTATAATTATAATTATTATCATCTACATTGGCTAGATTTTGCTGTCCCATTGAGACCCTTGTGGCTCACTAAATGCATCGTTTCCTCTCCATCCCACTCTATCCCATTCCTCTCCATCCACTTTATTTGCAGTATTACATAAAGGAAAAATAATTTCAAAGCTGCTTTTCCTGCTTGATTTTAAACGAGGATTGTCACGGCATGGCTGTGAAAGGCAGGAGTGAGCAAGCAGGTTTATCTCCATACAAACAGCTTTGCTGTTACTGCAGCTAAAAATAGCTGAGCATCTTTCACACTTGCAAGTGTTTCTCAGCATAATGGATTTCTGGTGGTTTCTGTGGGTTTTGCTATCCAGCAGCTCCCCTGAATCCAGCAGGGACATGGGGACAGGGCTGGGCTGAGGTAGCAGCTCCTGAGCTCAGCCATAGCTCTGCCCTCTCTGATCCCAGGCATGGTGTCCATGGCAAACTCGGGCCCAAACACCAACGGCTCCCAGTTCTTCATCACCTGTGACAAAACAGACTGGCTGGACGGGAAGCACGTGGTGTTCGGGGAGGTGATGGAGGGCATGGACGTGGTGAGGGAGATCGAGGTAGGTGAGGGCAGGGGGGAGCTGGGGGGCAGAGCCCACTTCCTTCCTGCCCTGAAGATTCACTCCTGGAATTCCTGCTGCTGTTTTCTCCAAGGCTCAGGGCACCAAGGATGGGAAGCCAAAGCAGAAGGTGATCATCTCGGACTGCGGGGAGTGTGTGTGAGCTCGGTGGCTGCATGGGGGGAGCCTGACCTGGAGGGACAGGGAACCAGCAGGGATGGGACACCCCGGGCACTCCCCAGCACTGCCCATCCTGCAGCTTCCATAGGAATTCCCCTACAAAGCTTGCTGTGGGCAGGATTTATCCTTCCCGGGATAAATCGCTTCCCAGCCTGCGCTGTCCGAGCTGGGCTGGGCTGGTCCTGCTGCCGTGTTCTGGGAAAAAAGTTATGTTTGGTAAAATAAAACCTAGTTTTGAAAATACTGAGGGTCTGGTTGCTGATTTCCCTCTGTGGGAGGCTGGTCTTTGAACAAAGATTTTATTTTTTTTATTTTCGTATTTGCCCTCATCTTCATGAATGCCGTGCCTAAATCCTGGCTCCAGGAGAAGGTACCTGTGCCAGGGAGAGGGAGAGCAGAGCTGAACCTCTCGTGTTTGTTGCACGGCAGCATCTCCTGGAGGTGTTTTTGCCTTTGTAGTGTCCTTTTCCAGCAGCAGAGGGAGGCAGGTCCCTGGCTGGTGTCTCTCCTGCTGGGAAAGCTGGTCCAGCTCCATCCCCACCCCAGAGGGGTTCACTGGGGTGTGGGAGCTGGAGAATACAGGACAAGGAACACCAGGAAGTGAGGGAGCTCTTTAGGTGATGAAGGAGAAAAAAAACCCAGAGTGATGAGGCTGTGGGAAGGGATTTCCAGCCTCCAGGTTGCAGAGTGGGATAAACCACATGGATTTATAGTTCCTGTGGTGGGCAGCCCTGGCTTTGCACTTAAAGGCAAGTGATGGATTTTGGGTTTCCAGTGAAGTTATGGAAGGGATGTTTGGTTCTGAGCTCATGCAGGTATTGGCAGGAGGGATGAGGCTGCTGAGGTGGAGGTGAAGATCTGATGTTTGGATTTTGGGGCTGTTTGGTAGTGCCATTGTGGATATTGGGTTTGCCCAGCTCAGCCCCTCACAAGTCATGGTGTTGTTTTTCCATAAGGATTGCTTCTTTTTTGTTTCCTGGGGTGTTTGGGGGTTGTGCATTGTCCCAAAACTGAGACAAGGTGAGATGCACGGCTGTGATTCCTGACAGACAAACCAGCCCAGCTTTCCCCTTCCTTGCTCCCTTCTTTTTGTTTAAATCCCACATTTTAAAGTCAGCCCTTGCAGGCATCTTCAGCAAGACCTGAGAGGGGAGCCTGGGGTCAGTGCAAGGCTGGGTGTTCCCTCTGCAGGAGGCACCACATCCCAGAGAGCCAGGATTGCATCCTGAGCTGGATTTCGTGTGGAATTAAATACCCAGACAAGCAAGACCTTTCCTTGGGAAGCCCGGCATCGTCAGGGAGCAAATCTTCCTTAATTTTGGTGGAGTTTTATTGGGATTTTCCCTGACTGTGCCAGCTTCTTTCCTTGTTTATTGATGTAAGGCTCTCCAGGTGTCTGAGCTGAGAACCAGGACAGGCCTTTTCCTTTTATAATCAGAGCAAATAAATAATTTAATTGTGCAAATAACCTGGGGAAGCTGCCTGGGACTGGTGCGGTCACAGCCCCGCTGGGAGCCCACGGGATGGGCACAGCCTGACCTAAAACTCACATCAGGGCTCATTTTCAAGCAAATAGGCACAATTTTAGCCAGTTCTGAGTATTTTTTTCAGTGCAAAAGGCCCTCTGAACAGAGCCCTGTTGTGCTGTGACATTAAGAAACAAAGAGCAAGAGAAACTCCGTGTTTACTTTCCAAACTTTGTGTTTATTTTATAACAGTGCTGTAGCTCAATATGGATATTTTATTTTTTTTTTCCCAACTGGCTGAGTTTGGTGAACTTTGGGTAAACAGGAGGGGGTTAGTCAGCCAGCTACTTAATTGGCTGATGATATTTTCATTAAGGGAATTAAAAGCACTTGGGTAGAGTGGGTTAGTGGAGAAATACACAGCTAGAAACAGCTCAGTCCCAGAGCAGCCTGGATGCTGCCTGCCCCCCTAAACTGCCTCCACCACAGGGAAAACACATCAGTCACAGACAAAACAGAATCAGCCAAAAATCCTCTCTTTCCTATATATATATATGTTTGTATATATCTGTGTGTCTCATCAAGCAGGATAAGAAAAATGAAGTTTTAAATTATTTACATCCACTTCTAGAAAGGGGTGGAAGGGGGTTAATTTGGGGTTTTATTATTATTATTATTATTAATTATTATTAATGGATTTTGCTCTGATGCAGCCCACAAATCTCCTCTTCCATGCATGCAGCAGAAACCCAGGGTCACATTGCTCTGGTGGGAATGGGAGGGGACACTTAGGGATGGGAATGGGAGCCCAAGGGTGGGAATGGGACACAAAGGGACAGGAATGGGACACTCAGAGGTGGGATTGGGACACTCAGAGGTGGGAATGGGACACTCAGGGACAGGAATGGGACACTCAGAGGTAGGATTGGGACACTCAGGAGTGGGGATGGGAGCTCAAGGACAGGAATGGGACACTCAGGGACAGGAATGGGACACTCAGAGGTGGGAATGGGACACTCAGGGACGGGAATGGGACACTCAGAGGTGGGAATGGGACACTCAGGGACGGGAATGGGACACTCAGGGGTGGGAATGGGACACTCAAGGACAGGAATGGGACACTCAGAGGTGGAATGGGACACTCAGAGGTGGGAATGGGACACTCAGGAGTGGGGATGGGAGCTCAAGGACAGGAATGGGACACTCAGGGACAGGAATGGGACACTCAGAGGTGGGAATGGGACACTCAGAGGTGGGAATGGGACACTCAGGGGTGGGAATGGGACATCCTGGGGTGGGAATGAGACCTGTCCATCAGTGGCAGCCGCAGGATTTCACCACCATGTTCCGATGCTTTTTGAGGATGACGTTGTTGTTGCTGTCATAGTAGAGGACAGAGGTGGCACTGAGCTTGGTGGGGGCACAGCACGCCTTGGGCACGGCCTCAGGCTTCATCAGGTGGACCTGGGGGATGGATGGAGCCCGTCAGCGCCAGCAAACGTGGCTCCAGGCAACAGAAAAAGCGTCAAAGCGACCAAAAAACGCTGGGTGAATGGGGGGATTATTTCCATCTTTTTGCAAAAATATTTATTCTAAACTCCAGGCAGTCCCTGCTGCGGTTTATATTGGATCAGGGCTCATGGCACTGCGTGGGCCAGGCAGCCCCTTCATTAATTTGGGATTTCAGGGCCCTTTTCCTCACAAAAATAGACAAATGACTAAAATAAACCCCATAAATCAGCGCAGCACGGGTCAGGCTCCGGTGTGGGCGGGGGGCACTGGGTGTTGTTCCGACAGAGATTCTCCACCCCAAACTTAAAACCTGAAGTCCACAACAGCTCCGTGAGCAGGACTGCACTCTGGGATGGCTTTTCCCTGGGATAACACGCCTTATCCCAGTTTTTTCCTGCAGGAGGGAGGCTGGCAGGACGGAGCCCTCGCCGGCTGCCCCGACATGTGCGATTAATTTACGGCAGGGGCAGCCGAGCTCTCCCAGCTCGGAAGTCCGGTGTTTTTGCTGTCCAACCCTGCTATTTGCAGCTCAGCCTGGGGCTGGCACGGCTCCTTTGCCCAGGCTCTTCCCAGAAGGGCCGGATCCAGGTGATTCACATCCTGCCCCAACGGTTTTGGGAACAGCGCTGCGTTTGGGGGCGATGGGTGGGTGTAGTGGGGGGAAAGAGCCTCTCCCTGCCCTGCCAGGATGGTTCCCAGCCCCTGGATGGGCCCTGGAAGTTTTGTTCGTGTCAGAATTAAAGCCAGCCAGGCGACACCTTCAAAGGCTGGGCTGCGCTCCCTGTAATTAACCACGAGCACCGGAGCCGGGGTGGCTCTGCCATTGGGAAACCAAAACACTCACAGGGCAGGAAATTCCAGAAATTAAAGCGCTGGCTGGGATGTGGGGTGGGTTTGGGAAAAAAACAAACCCGTGGCATTAAAGCTTTCTTGCTCGGAATATGCTGAGCCCGACGTTTGGGTGCCGGGGCTGTGGATAAACCCTCAGGAGCAGCTGGAGAGGAGGATGCAGGGATGACACAGAGCCTTTTTTGGGGGGTCTGGTGTGCTCTGGGGTTGTTCCTGCTCCCCAGCTCGCTGCCAGGGGAGAGGGACCATCAACCTGTCAGAAATCATCAGTTTTGCCCCAGCTGCTGTGAAACTGGAGCAGGATCGTGTCAGTCAGAGAATCAAGAGGTGAGGGAGCTCTGGGATTACAAAATCTGGAACTGAGGGATTGTGACTGAGGATGAGGGACAGAGCTTTGTCAGACCCTCACTCTGAGTCTCTCCACGAATGCCTTGAAATTCCATGTTGGAACCTCCTGTGAGCCTGTGCTGGGGGCTGGCCTGTGAGCAGATGTGCATGAACCCACGAATTTAATTCTTTATTTCAATCAGGAGCCCAGCTGCACCCTCCCACCTGAACACCCTCCAACCCAGCCGTGCTCATCCCAAAATCCAGCTCTTCCTCAGCACCTGCCGGGCTCTGACTGCTCCCCAGGACCCTGGATGTCCCCCCAGGGCTGCCCTCGTGGGCTGCACTGACCAGGGACTGCAGGATGGCGTGGTTGGTGGCATTCATGCAGGAATCCAGTGGGAATGCACACTCCCCCTCGCAGTAGTAGGCTGAGTATCCCTGTGGAGCAATCACCCAGTCCTGCAAAAAAAAAAAAAAAAAAAAAATAGGGATTACATGGAGGGCTTCACCCTTCTGTGCCCCACTCATCCATTCCCCACCTGCATAAACAGCTCAGCTGTGCCAGCAGCAAGGGTTTATTTTGGTTTTTTGGATCAGCCATGAGTTGTTCGGGGTCACTGGTGGGGTTTGGGGTTGTGGCAGTTCATGTTTGCCTTCCCAGCTCCCGGGATGGTTTCATGGGCAGGAGAATCCAGCCTGGGAGGGAGCCCAGGGTGGGGGAATGGAATGATGGGGGTTTTATTTTATTTTTTTTGTCATTTACTTCTCCCAGCAGACAAGTACCAGCCAGCCGAGGTCCTGGAAGCTGACGTAGAGCTCGTGGCGCCGGCAGACCTGCCGCCCATCTGTGGCGTGGAAATCATCTGTGGGGAAAGGGAACAGGGATTTCAGCCCTGGAATTCCCCCTCAGAGGTGGGATCCAGCCCCTGAGAGCCAAAGGAGTGGAGCCTTTGTTGCTGCACAAAGGGAAAAGCAGCTCCAGACTGGCCTATAAATTGATATTCCAATATTGGGATGAAGGAATTCAGCTTTGCTCACTTTGAGGGTTTCCCAAACTCAGGTTTTCCTGTTCCCCTCCTTCCTGAGCTTTCTGGAGCTGTGACACCTTCCCAGGTCTCCAAAGCCAAGGGCAATGAGGCAAAAATTCCAATATTCGGTAATCCTGACACGCTCACAAAACACCATTTCCTTGATGGCATCCAACCCAAACCCTCTCAGCACCTCCCAGACTTCAAAAACCTCCAATCCTAAAACCTCAGAGCTTTTTTGCTATTTCCCTTGGGCCAAAAAAAATTGGGATTTCAAGGTGCTGACAAGCCGACCCTTGTGTTTTCCATAGGGAGATTCCCCCCCCTCCTCCAGAAAACACCTTACCAAAAATTCCCGGGAGCTTGTTGGGGTGGGGGAGGTCGTTGGATTTCTTGGGCTGTCGCCTCCTCGGGGGTTTGGCTGCTCGTGTGACACGGGAGGGGCTGGGGCTGGCCCGGAAAAATGTCACCATGAAGGGCTGCTTGGAGCGGGGTCCCCGGCGCCCCAGGAGCCCGGCCGAGCCCGGATCCACGCTGTGCCCTGTGGGGACAGGACTGTGGATGGCTTTGTCCTCAAACTGAACTTGTTGGGTTAAAGCAGAGATTAGAAATACAGGAAATTTGCAGCAGGAGATGTGGTTGTGGCATCCCAAGGGGTTGGAGGCCCCTGAGGGTCCTGCTCCAGCAGGTCACACGGGGCTGTTCAAGGGTTAAAATGGATTTTCTCCTTCACCCCAAGGAATGGATGGGGTTTTCCTGGCTGTGATTCCTTCCTCTTTTTGCACCTTCCCACCTGGAAAAGGCAGTGCTGGAGCAGATTTAATCCCGTGGAGAGAAGAGGGTTAATCCTCTGCCACTCACACAGAGGATCCCTCCAGGTAAGGAGTTCATTAAGTGTTAATGAGGTTAATTACAGTCCACAGCCATCAGAACCTGCAAACCCAGACTGCTGGCACCCATCACAGCTGGAAATTTAAAATTGCACAGAGATCAACCCCCCCACCACATCCAGAGCACCGAGAGGACTCCAATTCCTGGGACTTTGTCCCCAAACGCTGCGGGCAGGTGGGGCAGGCTCACCATCATCTGTCTCCACGTAGAGCCGCAGCCCCAGGTTGTATTTCTGATCCACTGACCAGTGGTTGCTGGCAGCTGTGACATCAAACACCAGCCAGCCCTCTGTGCCAGCACGCAGGTCCTGCACATCCAGCAGGAACAGGTCAGACTCCCTGCAGGAACAGGGGAAAAGGAGCAGGTGAGTAACAGCACCCAAGGGGCTCCAGCAGCAGGGTAAGGAATGGAAATGACTCCTCGGAGCTGTGTCCGGGCAGATCCCGGCTCTTGGTGCCACTGGCTGTGCTGGACACCACGGGGGTGTCCTGGGAAAAGCTCCCTCCCTGCCCAGGTGGAGATGCCAGGGTGTGGCACTGCCCGGTGGGAAGGTGTGGGAGCAGCCGGACACGGCGGTGCCGCTGCGGGTGGGGTGGGAAGGGAAAGCCTGGGGCTGGTCCCCCCACCCGTCTCCATCTTCATCCCAATTCCCACCCCCATCACCCCATTCCCACCCCCATTCCCCTCTTCTTCACTTCCATTCCCATGCCCACCTTCATTCCTGTACCCACACCCATTCCCATCACCTCCATTCCCATCACCTCCATTCCCATCACCTCCATTCCC
>QUSF01000136.1:536871-562417 GCA_003676055.1 Chloebia gouldiae
TCCTGGTACCTTAAGTTTTGTCACTCCAGATGCCCTAAGTTTTGTTCCTCCTAATGCCCTTTGTTTCTCCTGATACCTTAAGTTATGTTCCTCCTAATGCCCTTTGTTTCTCCTGATACCTTAAGTTATGTTCCTCCTGGTACCTTAAGTTTTGTCACTCCTGATGCCCCAAGTTTGGTTCCTCCTGAAGCCCTAAAGTTTGTCCCTCCTGATGCCCTTTGTTTCTCCTGATACCCTAAGTTTTGTTCCTCCCCATGCCCTAAGTTTTGTTCCTCCTGATGCCTTAAGTTCCTCCTGATGCCTTAAATTTTGTTCCTTCTGATGCTCTTTGCTCCTCCTGATACCCTAAGTTTTTTCCTCCCAATGCCCCAAGTTTTGTTCCTCCTGATGCCTTCAGTTTTATCTTTTGTGTATTCCAGATTCTGTAGTGTATTAGTGTAGAACTCTGAACTTTATGGAAAGTGTTGACAGTCAGTCAGCTCAGGCACACAAAATAATCAATTTCCAGCCCCAGAACCAAGGGCACTGCTGCAGCTTCGGGCCCAAAAAGTGCAAACAACAGAGAATGGAGGAGAGCAAACTGGGAGGATGGGGCTGCACAACCTGGAGCTGAAATTGGACAATTAACCCAAATATTGAAATGGACCAAACTTATAAAAGTGTGAGAACTCATGACTCAGGGTCCATCTAGGGTGGAGGCATGGCCAGGCTATTGAGCTGCCCAAGGTGTATCCTATAAAGGCCTTTTAATAAATCCCTACTTTATTCCTTTAACTCTGTTCCAGGGAGCCTCTCCAGGCATCACTCCCCCATCCCCAGACCCACAGCAAAATCCCCAATCCCTCTCTGGGTGCTTCCACCATCACCCCTGAGATGGGATGTTCAACATCAGGGTTGATTCCCTCCCGAATTTCAGCAATTCCTTAGAGTGCAGAGCTGTCCCATCATCTCCCCCCTCACCGCCCATCCCTCAGATATTCTGTATTTTCTCCACTGCGCCGGGGGGGAGTTTTTCCACCTTTTCCCCTCACTCACCTGCCCGAGTGGCTTTGGCACCTGTCGAGGCCGGTGAGGAGCTGTTACTGGTGTCCCCAGCCAGGGAGGTCCGGCTGGAGTGGAAGGTGGGGCGCTTCAGCTTGCTGCCCGCCGAGGGGGTCACCTTGGGAGGAAGCACACACAGGACATCCTTCAGCTGTCACCTGCACCCTGACGGGCCCAGATCACACCCCAGATCAGATCCTCAGCAAAGATCCAGGCACTTAAGGAACCCCCATCTCAATGGTCAGCAAAGGCATAAGCTGCTGGTTCAGTTTCAGTTCCCTTATTTGTAAAATAAGGGAAAAGCCCAAATGCTGAAAATTTGGAGGGGAACGGCAGTTTGTGAGCTGCAGGTTGATGAAAGGGAATTTGTTGGGAAAAAGAAAATTCCAAGCAAAGCTGTTAAGAGGCAGCATCAGCTGGCCTTGAAACCTCCATGAAGGGAATATGGAAAAACAGGGATTTTAGCATCCAAGCAGCTCAGGAGCATTTTGGAAGGTCAAGTCCAACTCGGGATCTCGAGTAGCACAACCCATTGTGGGCAGAGGTGCAGGGACACCCTGGTGCTGATGTCCACACTGCTCCCAGTGCCCAGAGGCAGCCAAATTGGCAAAGTGATGGACAGGGACACAAACCACAGCAGATGAGCTCTGGCTGCATCCCAAAACGGTGCCTTTTCCCGACCTTTGAGATGTTGGAAGTGCAGCTGGTGTGGGGTGAAGCAGCACAACAGGCAACTCTGCTCCCGCCGCTGCTGCAGGAAGCCAAGGGGAAGGTGCCAGCAGGGCGAGGGCACCTGGATCCAGCTGGAAAAGGCAGCTCCAGTTCCAGTTCACCATCCAAAGCTCCGGGTTTGGGGCAGTGCTGCAGGAAAGCGCCTGCCTGTGGTGTCCCCAGCCCTGGGGGTTTAAGGGGTGCTGCATCCCTGGAGAGATGGGCACAGATCCCAGAGGGCATTTCCCACAGCTGGAGGGGTTTTCCTCCATCCCCTGCGATTCTGTGATTTTTGGGAACCTCAGAAATGTTGGAATGTGATGAAACTGGAGCTGCAGGGGGAGGGGGGCAGCTGAAGGAATCAAAATCCATTAACACGCGATTTTCGAGGTACCATTGTCATCATCAGAGATTTCGATTCTCATCCTTGATCCTATTTTAAAATAGGCAGCAAGCAGCAATTTGGGGCAATTGGGGAAGTGCTCCTGACCTCCTGGTGAATCAAATTAATCCATTTTCCACATGGAAGCACCGCTGAGCAAGACACAGTTACCTCACCAGAGCAGTGAGCAGTGAGCCACCGGGATCTACCCGGTGCTTCTCATCACCCACTCGCAAGGGCAGGAAAAGTCCATGAGGAGGCTGAAAACTTTAGGGAAACCAAAGTCTCAGCCCAAATTCATCCTCCTGGGAGCATCAAGGTGGTGGCTGGACACATCAGACGTGCTTCAACACGGTGATAAACACAAAGCTCTCCATAAAACTGAGGCGGTGTGCTTACGGTGCATGCGCTGTAGCTGATTTTCAAGTCTCAACTCGGCTGCTGGATTTCAATTTTTGGGAAGCCAGACACGGCCTCTTTCCAATAAAGCTCGGAAAATTAATATATTTTTCAAACACAAGAGGATTAACACGATTTGGAAGCAGGTGAAGGTGGATTGAAAGCGTTGTGCTTCACTCTGCAGCTGGTATTTTAATTTTAATCCGAGTTGGAGACCCATGAAAAACGCCAACAGTCGGAGCGTTAGCGGTGCTACAAGCGCTGCTCTACCAGGAGGAAAGCGTTAGGAGCAGGCAGGGCAGTGGGATGACTCCGTGCCAGGGGCACTCCAGCCTGCCAGCTGCTCCTTGGGGCTGGCAGACCATACTCTACCTCGGTGCTCGGGAGCTGGAAGTCGGAATAATCGATTCCCCTCAGGGGGGTGCCCGCTTTACTGTTTATCAACCAGGGTTTGTCATAACATCGAGAGAAGTGGTGTGGAGTCTGTGAAATGGAAAAGCCAAGGAAGGGGGGGGGAGAGGTGGGATGAGTGGTAAAAAAAAAAAACAAAAAAAAAATGGCGGGGGGAAACGGCACTAAAATGGAGCAGAATTACATAAATTAAAATAAAGGGAAGAAACCCAAAAGGTGATGAAATAATGACACGGTGGGGAAGGAGAGATGAGGGGTGATGGCTTCCTCCTGACACCACAGCCCTGCCCCGGGCACCAGGAGCCTTCGGCTGCACGGCGAGTGCTGGGGACGCTCCTGCGGAGCCACAGGGATCCAAATCTGGGCTGGAAACCTGGAAACCTGTCCTGCAGCATCCTCCCACCATCCCACCTGGCCACCAACGAGCACCTTCTAGAGCCCTCCTCAATCCCCCAAGCCCCAGCCTTCCTCCTCACTACACCTGCAGCTCCTCAGCTGGGTTTTGGAGACCAGCGGTGTCTGAAGGGAAGGGAAAGCTTCACCCCTGCGCCCACCTTGGCTCCGCTGGCCGGAGTGGCCGGAGAGGAGGGCATGGAGGCACAGCTGTGGTTGCTCTGGCTGGCGCTGGAGCTGGATCGGGTCGGGGAGGCTGCCCGGGAGGAAGGTTTGGATCTCCGGCCCCGCGACCGGAACGGGGTCATTCCCTGCGAGGCTCCTTCCGGCAGGATGAACTTCTCCCGCAGCTCCAGGTTGGTCCGTCCTCGTGCTGGAAGGGGAGAAAGGAGAGGAGAGCTCAGCCTTGGAGGGACCCGACATCCTCAGCGGGGCTCAGGAGGCTCCAGGGCTGGGAGCAGCTTCCTTGGGCATCTCCCCACGCCCATCTCCGAGGGTAACGAGGCCACCCCGGTTCTCCTGCTCTGCCCTAAAACCACCTCCTGCCACGGATCAGCTCTTTGAGAAACTGGCTGATTAAAAGCTGCCTCAGGGCCTGGAATTCACACGGGATGCTCTGCTCCTCTCTTGTGGAAAAGCATCCTGATGGCCTTTACCTCATCATGTCACAACAGTGGCCAATGCGATCTTTAACGTGGCTTAAAAACAGAAAAAGCAGTTTTGAAGGATTGAGATTCTTGAGAATCTGAGAGATTCTGCTCTCTTGCAGCTCTGGGCAGCTCTCCACACATTTTTTGGGGAGAGAGGAGAGAAAACCACCTTCCCAACTTTTCCAACCAGCCATTGAAAACCGACTTTTCAAAATCTTTCATCCAAACGCCTCAAAGAGTGCTGGAGGGTCTCCCTTTGACAAGCAAGGGGCAACCAAGCAGGGAGAAGGTCTGTGGGCTTCAGCTGACGTGTGCCAGAGTGCTTCATGCTCAGGGGTGTTCACACAGAGAGCCAGGGCATGCACCGAGCCTTACGGGACACCGGAGGAATTCCGGGGCCGACGGATTATGGAGCAGAAAGCCAAGAAAGCAATTGCAGGAGGGAAGCACCACGCTGAGATAAGCAAGGGATAGAAACAACCTCGATGTCAGCGCTGCAAAACATCTGCTGCAAAGCGTGAAGGGCGGAGGAGGAGCAGGAAAGCCCTGAGGGCTCTCCCCGGAGCTCGCTGTAAATCACGCTGCTTTCAGCACGGAATGCAGCAGCTTGAACAAGACACAGCCGAAGCAATTAACATCCCAGAGACCCCAGGGAAACGTGGAGCACTCACCAAAACTCGCTCCAGTCCTGGCCAGCCCCTGGCTAATGCTGCTCTGCCCCCTGGGCATGGCTCTTGTCCAGCCCAGTGGCTCTGACCGCTGCCAAACCTCAAGGTTTTGGGGAGGAGGTGACCCCCAGCTCTGCTTGCTGAGGTCTTAAAGCCAAGGAAAACACAACCCTTCCCTCTTTCCCTGGATGAACACTGCCAGGTTAGCTGCAGCATCACCAAATCTGGTGATTCCAAATTCTTGGTTTGCTTTGGATCTGTTTTCTCCAGCTCCTGCCCATCTGGACAATGGCCCACGCTGGTCACCCAGCCACAGCATCCAAACTCCCCTGGGTGGGTGAGGAGACTCATTGCATCAAGCCTTACCTCTGCACGGGTCATTCTTCACCAGAAACTCGTCCAGGGCCATCCACCCTCCGCCCACACGGACCATGACTGTGCTCCTCAGGATACGGACCAGCCGCAGCTGCTGGGAATCGCCGAACTGTGGGGCAAGGAGAAGGTCAGGGAGAGGGGAACAGCCAGGGCAAGGCGGCTCCTTCCCTCCCCAGGCTGCACCAAAGGCTTTCATCCACCTATTCCACACTTTAAAGGCTTCTCCAGACAGGTTCTTCTGGAATACGTGAGAGGTAATCCCAATTGATGAGTTTTCCTGCCTGGTTTGAAGATGATGCAACCAACCCCAATCCTGTAATTTTAAAGCTGTTTTTTTTTTTAGAGCAACAAAGGAGATTTTAGATTTTGGGGTTGGATGGGTTTTCTCAACCAGAATTCTAGGGTTTTTTTCTCTTTTTCTGAAATAGAAAATAGAGGCTGGCCATGCCCTGACCCTCCTGGTGCAGCCCACGTGGGAAGGAGCCGGCTGATTCAGCAGGACAAGCCGAGCCAGACACCTCCGATCACCACCAAGTCTGAAATCCAGGGATTCCCCTGAGCCTCAGACTTGTCCCCACCAGCCACAAAGCCCCTGCTGCAGCAATTGCCCAGTGAGGATGTTTGGGTGAGTGCAGAGTGATGGGAATCCAGGCAGGAACCCCCAGCAATGTTGATTAGTGATTGTGATGTTCATTAGTGGTTTGAAATGCCTGTGATAGCAAAAAAGTGCGCCCCAGATCAAAAGCATGTGTTTATAAAGCTCCCCAAAATCTCCTGGACACCTGAGCCCAGGCTCCTGGGTGTCTGCCAGGCATGGGAGGGACATGGAGGGCCTGGCAGGGATGTGGCAGCTCTGCATCCAGCTCTGCAGAGCACCTGCTGCGATGAGAAGACAGGAGAACCAGGTCTTGCAAGCAAGACCCCCCCGAGAATGATTAAAAAAAAGGGGGAAAAACCAAAAAAAGAAAATTTTTCATGGGTGGAGATGCAAAAAATAGCAAATTCAATGTAAACAGAGAGTGCAAAGTGACTGGGATGGGTCAGGGCAGGAGGTGACATCTCTGACCCACAGGGACACAGGACCTGCACCACTGGTGGATCTCCCTGCTCGAGGGTCCTACCAAGCTGTCCTTGTCTCAGTTAAAGAGCTGCCACTGTGCTCCCAGGCAGGGAAACTTTTTCCCTCTCTCCAGGCTCTCCATGAGATGTTCTTCAAGAGCCAGGGATGAATCAATTCTCGTTATTTTTCAGTTTTTGTCGAAGACATTTCTATAATCACTGCCTAAATTAAAGCCAGAGCTCTCAGGAGTCATCCACTTCCAACACCCAAGTTTGTTTCATTCTGGGCATCTTTTGGGGCATTTTTTTGGGTGGGCACCATCACTGTGTGTGAAAAAGAAGCTTTTTTTCATCTGGGCAGGGGCAGTGGGGACATCAGAGGGACACAGGGTGCTCCAGCCCCGTTCAAAAGGGAGCTGGGCTTATCTCAGGTCACGACACTCAGGATACATGCAGGGTCTGGAGCCCCAGTGAGGAGTTACTCAATGGGAGTAGCAGGGATGAGGGTTTAGTTGTCCTACAGGATTACTCAGCACTCACATTCCATGGTGATTGCAGTCCAAACCCACCCTGAGCCTGGTGCAGGTTGTGCCCCTCAGGAGAACACCTCCATCTGTGCCCCAGTGATTCACCACCATGAATATATCCAGGGGAGGATCCCAGACAGAAAAATCTCTCTGTTTTTGCCAAATCTTGCTTTTTCCATCAAATTTTTAACTCATTTTTTCTGTTCAATTTTTTTTTTTTGGGGGTGGCACTCCTCTGTACCAGGCTCTGCTGAGCAGAGCTCCCAGATCACATCCTCCCACAGCACCACAGCATCACAACACACAGAGCTACAGTGGTTAAAAGAATTCCAGAGGTGAGAGAGAGCACCACAAGGTAAACTAAACTGTACCTGATTGCCGAGGAAGAACTATGGAGGGACAGGAGTGGTGCAGGGAGGGGGAACGGGGAGAGGGGAGGAAAGTCCAGAGGAAGAGGAGGGGAAAGAAAAACAAGAAAAACATTTATGGGATTAACAATGCAATAATAATGAAATCTGTTAACTGCAGGAGTTAGAAATCTGGGAGGGTTTGGGCTATTTGGGGGGAAGGAGAAGCTCTGGGAGCTTGGGGCCGGTGCTGCCGGAGCAGGATCAGCTCCTCCCTGCTGGAACATCAACCCCAAACCCAGCTGGGGCAGGGAAGTGGGAATTCTGCCGCCACTTCACCTCGGTGCAGGGTTTGAAACACAACCAGCAGCTCGTTACAAAGAGATTCTGTCAGGAAATTATTCTCCCTTCTTCGGGAGCGAGCTAAGAAAAACACAGGCACAAGGTACACTCATCCAGGAGGGGAACTTCAAGGGCGGCTCCGGCCGAGTGAATGCAGCGTTTCACGGGGGCCCCGGGCTGCCTGCCCCAGAACAGGGACACTTTTATGTTCTCCCAATTCAGGGAACGCCCTGGGGCCAAGGATGGAGCTGGGAAAACACATCCCAGACACCTCTGCCAGCGCCAAGGGATGAGGTCTCGGCCTCACCCCGGCTCCCCCCGTGCCAAGCTGGGCACCCCCTGGGTGATGCCCCCTCCCTCGGTGGGAAGGAGGAGGATTTGGGGAGGTTTCCAGCCCCCTCTGCCTTACCCTGTATTTGTTCTCGCCGATCTGCTCCACTTGGAATCTCTTGGCACACTTGCACTGGGCCACTTGCCTGGTGACCTGCCACCACCAACACGAGAGGTGAGGAACCAGGATTTTGGGAGTCTCCCCCAGTACAAATCACTGCTCGGATAAAACAGCCCCAAGCAGCCTTTCCTTCTAAAACACGCTCACTTCCAACCAATTAATTTGGTTCAGCACCACCAAAATCCTCTTTTAATCCAATTTTTCTCTTCCCCACTGCCAACCTAGAGCCTGAACCACCCCCAGCTTTGCTGAGCACCCCCTTTTTTTTGGTGCTTCACCTCATCCTCGATCTTGTCAGCATCAGTGGTGGGTCTGTAGGCGTCCTTGTTGGGATGGAGGGCGGCCACAAACTCGTAGTAGTCGATGTAGCCGTCACCGTCGCGGTCAAAGATATCGGCCACCGCCGTCATCTCCAGCTTCGTGGTGGGGAATTCTGGAAGGAGAAGGAAATGAGGAAGGGATGAGCTCCTCAATCAGAGACAGGCATGCAGGAGCAGCAAGGCTGTTTTCCCAGGCTGGTGGCAGGGACTCACTGGAAGCCAGGATGCCGTCGATGAATTCCTGCCGGGTGATCTTCCCGTCCTGGTCCTTGTCGATGCGCCGGAAGAAATCCATGACCCGGGATTTCTTGTGGTTCATCCAGCGCATGTACTTCTTCCTCCAGACGTCAAAGTCGAAGTTTGCAAACTCCTTCAACTGGAAGGAAAACCCACAGAGAGTCAGTGGGGGAAATCCCAAAGGAGCAGCACTCACCAACCACCCCAGAACACCTCGGTGCTACCGCTCCCTGCCCACCCTCCTGGGAAGGTTTATCTGCATTTATCCAGACAATTCCCAGCGCAGGGCTTGCCCAGATTGAATTCCCAGCACAGGACACAGAGCAGAGGCAACAGGCAGCACGTGGATTGTGCATCCCAGGAGCTCGGGATGCAGCGCTGCCCACGCTGCTGCGGGGACACACAGGCAGGGAAGATCAGCTACAGGCACACAGACACACACACAGCCCGTCTGCTCCGCCTTCTGGGGAGGCTTCCTCACCCCAGGGACTTGCCAGGGAGGAATTCCCACTGCCACCATCAATCTGGGCACGCATCTCCCCTCTCCCTCTCCCTCTGAGCAGCTAAGAAGGGATTTCTTGCTCATCTCCCAGCTCCACAAGTCCCAGCCTAATTTAGACCCTCCAATTTAAACCCCCATCTTATGTCCCCACCCCAAAAGGACCCCACCAGCTCAAGCAGCTCACATCAAGGTAAGACAACAATTTTAAGGGTTTTTTTTTTGTGTGTGTCTCTCTAAACACTCTCGGGGCGAAAAGCAACAAAGAAAAAACATGGATACGAAGGAACTGAACTGACCTACAGCAAAAGCAACAGAAAACAAAAAAAAAACCACTCACTTCTGGGCATAGCTGCTTTGTTAAGCATAAATAAAACCAAAAATGACATTAGATGGTTGGATAAAATAGAGACAGTAATTGTTAAACTAATTACTAGGAGGAAAGGAGGGTCTGGCTGTCATTAACTCTACAGATACCAAATACAGGGGCACAAAGCTGGTTAATGTGCAGTTAATTACTTAATTACCAAAAGGTTTTCAACCTTAATATTTTAGGAATATTTGATTTCTGAAAAGGCAGCAGGAACTGTCTGCAAGAGCTGGGGCAGCACTGATTTAAAATGCTTCTTGCACCTCTCTGGGGATGAACTCCCAACTCCCACCCTGCCCAGAGCAGCCAGGGGCTGTTACCTCCTCCAGCCTGTCCAGGGCATCGTTGAGCTTCCTCTGCCTCTCCAGGGCCAGCAGCCAGACCTGCTGCCAGCGTGCTGAGAGCTGGTTTATCCTGGGATTCTTTGTTTCTGACTGGGAGATAATGGGCATGCTGGGGGGAGCAGCCTGCCCCAAGCACTTCCCTGGAAAAAAAAAGGGAGAGAAGTTGTTTGAGGTGCTGTTCACGGAGTCTGAAGAAGCAGAGAAATGTGTTTTGGGTTTTTTTTTGGAAGGGAAAACCTCCCACGGCCTTGCTGGCTGCTGTCCCCAGGTAGGAGGACAGGGCGACAGACAGCTCTACACCCACACCCCCAGCACTCAGGAATTCACAGTGGACTCTGGCTTTGAGAAAACACATAAAAGACCCCAAAACTTCATCCTAAAGCAATTGCAGCGAGAGAGAGAGAGAGAGAGAGAGAAAGAGGGGAGCAGTGCTGGCCCAAGCACCCCCAGGAACAGCACACCCAGCACGGCTGTTTTGGGAAATGTCACCTGGATTCTCCCCTCCTGACGAGGCTCAGCCGCCTTCCTGGTGGCTGTTAGTGCAGGATGCCTTGTTAATTGATAATCAAAGCTAATTAACTTCCTAGGAATTTCATTTCCTGCCATCCCAGGACCCAAAGCAGACTCACTGTTGCTGCGGGATTTGTCGATGAAGGGCCCGTGGGGAGGCTCAGTCGCTTTTCTTTTGTAAGTTTTCGTCACTCGGTCCACATCCGGCTGTTTCCGTGTCATCTCCTCCATAAAGGACTGTCAAAACACAGAAAGGAGGAAAAAAAACCCTTTGCAATTTCAGGCTTTTTTGCTTTCCAGCCCTCACTGGGACATGCCAGGCCTGCAGAGGCAGGTGAACATCGAGCCCCAGCGATTGGGGATTGTGGTTGAGCCACTGCTCAGAGCTGGCTTGGATTTGCCAGGAGATCATCCCTGGGCTGGTTTTGCTCCAGCTGGGAATAGGGAATTCCAGGAGAAGGCAGTGCCTCCTCCACCCAGGGAGCCAGGGGAAGCCTCCCTCCCCTGCCCCTCTCCTGAGCTCAGCTCGGGGCTCACCTGGTGTTCGGAGATGAGCGCTTTGACCTGATCAATATTCTGGGGCATGGGGTCCTGGTCCCGCTGGATCAGGGTGGTCTCAGCCCACTGGATCCAAGCCAGGAGCTCCTCCAGAAGCTCTGCGTTGGCCACCAGCTCGGAAAGCGCCGACTCCAGCCTCTGCTGGTGCTGCTTTGCCCACGTGAGGACCTGTTGGAAACACGGGGTGACCACCCAGCGTGGGAAACCTGGAGCAGGATCCGCCACTCCCTGGAACCACCATCAGGCCTGCAGGACTCACCTCCTCGAACCTGGCTCGGATGATGGTGATCCAGTGCTTGATGGTGGTGATGCAGTCGGGGTGGCAGGCGCCCAAGATGACCTCGCCCATCCCCACCGCCGCGTTCACGTCCACCCTCTTCTCCTCCACTTTCTTCATGAACTCCTGGAAGCCCCAAAGGAATTACTTGCTGATATTCCCCCCTCTAAACTTGGCCTGGGTTGTGTTTTGGAGCTCTCCCTTACCTTGTGGGCGTCGATGAGGGCCTGCAGGGCCTCGGCGTCGTCCGGCAGCGCTCCCCGAAAACGCAGGGACTGCTCCGCCTCCGAGAGCCACTCCAGCAGCATGTGCACGGCTGTCCTGAACTCCTCAGCCTGCAGCAACAACAGCACAGGCTTTTGTCAGCCCTCCTCCTCCCCAAACAGGCTGCTGCACTCACTCCTGGCAGCTGGAGTGACAACAGGGCTGGAAAGGGCTTTGGAAGTACATAAAAAGAGGGAAAAGCTCTGTTTGGGGCTGGGGTTTGGGCTGCCGGGTCCTGCAGCACTCTGGCACCTCCCTCCCCTCGGCATCAGCTGCACTGGAGAAGGAAATGTTTTTAAAAACAGCACAAGTGCTATATCCTGAGCAATTTGGCACCTGGGTAGTTTATTCTGTAAATTGCCTACTTGAAGTAAAAGCTGCTTAAAAGCCTTTGACCTTTTTGGTTGGTTTTTTTTTTTCATTTTTTTAGCTTCAATTGAGTCTCTCTGGACACTGGCAAACACCGGCCTGGCCTGTCTGATCAGTTATGCACATCAGTGAGATCTTTCCATCCTCCCTTTTCAAACCAACCTTTATCTGCTCATTTTTTAGGAAAAACAACCAACAACAGGCTGATACCACCCCTCTGCTTTGCAGGAACCACTGCGGGGCTGGCGTGTCCTGCCTGGAGAAGGCAAAACCTCTTCCCTGAGCTTGGTGTGGAACAAACCTGGAGCCCAGCAAAGCACCCCAAGAGGGTTCCCAGCCACGGATTTCTCCTCACCTGCTTCAGGGCCTGCTCCAGGCGGGTTTGTTTGGACACGGACAGCTTGCACACCGTGTCCCAGCGGTTGCTCAGCTCCTGCAGCTGCACCTTCACCCAGGTGGTGTCGTCCCGGCTGTTGTCGATGAGCTCCCGGCCCGAGCGCTTGAGCACCTGCACTGTCCCCGTGCGCTTCCCCAGCTCCTTCTGGAACACCTGGATGGACACGGCAGAAGCTGAGCAAGGTCAGGCAGCTCCACTCCTGTTGCCTTCCCAGTAAAGTGAAAGTTCTTCCTGGTTTTTTGCTGTTTTTCCCCGTTTTTATCCACTGCAGGAAAGCAGGACAGGCATTCCTGCAGCAGAGCACCAACTCTGCATCTGCTCTTTGGCTCTTAGGGAGGACAAGCCTCACTCAGGTCTTGGAGAAGAGCTGGGGAAAGGTGCTCTCACCTTGTGAGCATCCATCAGGTTCATGACCAGATCCAGGTCTCCGTGGACAGGCTGGTCCTCAGCTAACTGGGGCTCCACCTTGTAGAGCCAGTCCACCAGAGCCTGCAGCGCATCCATGAACTGCCCAGAGAACAGCAGGGCCTCCTCCAGCTTGTGCTGCCTGGAAAACAAACATCCCAGTGAGCTCCCCTGAGCAAATCACCTCTTTTTGTCACACCCCAGTGACTCCACGCCCACCCTGTGGCACACCAGCACTGCTGGTACAACCCTGGGGCTGGGCTCACCTTTCCACAGATTTTCCACACACCGTGTCCCACTTATCCCGGACTTCTCCCAGCAGATTGTCCAGCTTTTGAGTGTCATCTGAAAGCAAGGCTTTTTCTTTGAGGGCTCTGCCTGTCCTGATGGTGGTGTCATACACAGGCTGCTTCCCACCCAGAGTTTTCTGGAACTCCTGGGAAATGGAGAGAAAACAAAACTGCTTCAGCAATCTTGGCCCTGGCTCTGAGGATTCCCAGATTTCCGTGGCAATGGGAGACATGGACATGCTTTTCTCCTGTCCTGGCAGAGGAGATACTGCCCTGCTCACCCTCCCAACAGAGCCCCTTCCACCCTGTCCAGCACCAGCCTGGCTTGGGCAGAGCTTCACCTTGTGTTTGGAGAGCTGGAGCTTGATTTTGTCAGGATCGTTGGAGATCTCCAGCTCCGAGTCCAGGTGATTCTCTGCATCCTCCAGCCAATCAATCAGCTTCTTCCAGGCTTCGTGGAACTGCAAGGCAACACGAGCAAGCCTGAAACTTCACCCTGGTGGTGCCCCCAGTCCCTTTGTGGTTCCTGGAACCTCCTGCTGGCCGTTCCTTGGGGCCTGCCAAGGAGTTGGGGTCTCCTTCCCACGCCTCTCACCTGCTTGGCTCTCTTCCTGGCGTCGTCCAGAGCCCGTCCCCGCTCCACCGAGCGCTGCACCACCTTCTCCCAGCGGGACTGGACGCTGACCAGCAGGTTCTTGATCAGCACCACGTCCTGCTTCTGGCTGAGGAACTTCAGCTGGTTCCCGGTCTGATCCAGCTCGATGATGCGATCCCGGTGCGCGTTCACCTCGTTGGCGAACACCTGCCAACGACAAAGGGTGTCCCACGTGTCAGAGGAGATGGCTGTGACCTCGAGAAGCCACCCTGGCTCCCTCCATCCCAGGGACAGAGCCCTTGGGTACCTTGTGCTCGTCGATCTGGGCCAGCACCGCGGCGAGGATGAGGCTGGGGGGTGGTGCAATGTTCAGGCTCTGCTCAGCCAGGGTCAGCCAGTTGATGAAATCCTGCAGGGAGTTCTGGAAGTCCGTGGCCAGGGCCAATGCCTCCTCCAGCTTCGCCTGTGGCAGCGGGGAGGGAGAAAAAGAGAGGAAAAAACACAACACGGAGGGTGAGAGCTCTGATCTGCAGACAGAGGCAGCCTTTGTGTCCCTGCAACAGGAACCTCGGCGCCCCGGCCCGGGAACGCCGCTGCTCTGCCAAGGGGAGGGGGCTGCAGTGAAAGGCAAGGCTTTCTCTCCCAACAAGAATGGTCCCTGAAAGAGGAGCCCTTCCTCAGCACACGAGCAGCTGCGTCACCCTCAGCTTCCTGGGAAAGGGATCTCCGTGGGGACGGGGCTGGGTGGAAGGGGGATGAGGTTCTGATGGCAGCAGCTGCAGCGCTGCAAATTTATTCTGGGCCCAGGCCACCACGGCCCTTGTTTTATCTCATCCCCAGCCAAAAGCTGAGGATGGAGTCAGCTTGGAGGAGGGTTTGGCTTGACCAACAAAGCCTGCCTTTGAGAGCTGCGGGAGGCTTCTTCCCACCTCCCTGAATTAACCCAAAGTGCCATTTCACCCTCGTTTTCTGTGTGATTTAACCAATTCTGACGACTATCTACAAAAAAAAACCCCACGCTAACAGCTTGACACTCAGCACCACCTGACAAACAGACTCAACCTTTACAGCCAAGGGAGATGGATAAAAAAACCCCAATTCCCAACTTTGTGGGGAAAGCAGAGTGGGAGCAGCTGCTGTCAGACCATGGGGCAAGGCTGGATGCATTTTTCCCTCAACATTACCTTTCTCTCCTCCATCTTGGTGCTGACCAGACACCATTTCTGCTCCAGCAGGGCCACGCTCTGCTCTGTCTTCGAGCTGGAGCCGGAATCGTCGCGGTTGAGCAGCATCAGCCTCCCCTTGGCCAGCAGCTGGCTGTAGACATCCTCCTTGGCTTTGAGCTGGCTGTAGAGCTCCTGCAAAGAGCCACCAGCCAAGGGTTAGGCAGAGAAAAGCTCAGAGAGGGAACATGTCGTGCTGCAAGGCTGCATGATGGGAACATGAGGTTGGGAAGTGACAGCAGGGCGACACTTTGAGCTGAGAAAAGGTGGTTAAAGCATCCTGATGGTTGTTCCAGGCATCAAGAGCAAAATTATCTGGAAGAGGAGACCAGAGCAGCCTATTTTCCCCCATCACACACAGGAAGGAGAAGTTTTGATGCTGACATTTGACAGGAACTTGCTGAATTAAAAGCATATAGAAAAAAAAAAAGATCTCTCCTAAGAAATTACCATGTGGGCATTGAGCTGTTCCCGGGCAGTTTCTGGCAGACCTCCTGTGGGTTTCGATGCCGACAATTGGCTCTCCATCCTCGTTAGCCACAGGAGGAAGTCTTCAATCTCACCATGGAAACCCTGAGCCTGTTGGGGAACAGAGAATCGGCCCCGGATCAGATGACATCAGCCACCATTGATCATGTGCCAGGGGTAACGCTGGGGTTGCTTTGAAAGCAGATAAAGAGGCAGAGCTGGATGTGCCAGCGTGCTCAGGAGGGTGAGACTGGTGTGTCCACAACCCACAGGTGTGCCTGCTCCCCACTGCACTTCTGGGCAGGCACTGAACCACAGCAGTTACAGGAAAACGTCCATAAAAAAATCCCAGTGTCGCCCCAGCTCCTTCCCCACTTTTATTTCTCCTTAAAACAAAGGGAACAAGTGGCACCCCACTGCACATGGGGGTATTCCCACTGCCTCTTGCTGACCTGCTGGAGCGTGGACTGCAGCTGCTGCTCCCTCTCCTCTGTCTTCTGCAGCACTGATTCCCAGCAGGAATTCAGCTTCTCCAGGCGGTTCCTCAGGCTGCTGGCATCGTCCCCTGCGCTCGACTCCAGCAGCTCGTTCCCTGCTTTGTTCACTGTCTCCACGGTCGCTTGGTGGGCCAGGACGTCGTTCTTCAGCACCTGCATGAGGTGGGTAAAAGTTGGACATCTCTCCTAAACACCCTGCCGTGCTCTCAGGGATCAAAACGGCTCAAACCCTTAATGAGAAATTGAGTCCTGCCAGGGAAATGGGCTAAAAACGTATCTGGAGTGGGAAAATACTCACGTGGTGCTTTGCAAGTTCAACCTCGATGACTTTTGGGTCCCCGTTGATGGGTTTTTGGGCATCCAGCAGCTCCTCGGTGTGGGTCAGCCAGGCCATCAGCTCTGCCAGGGCGTGCTGGAACTGGCCCAGTGCCAGCAGGGCAGCTTCCAGCTTGTGCTGGGCAAGGACAGGGATGGAAAAGGGGAGTTTTAAAGGGTTGGGGAGCACCACAGCCAGTTTCGTCCCGTGACAGCCCCAGGTGTTCACTCTACCTGTCTGTGAGCAATTTTCTCGCCCAAGTTCTCCCAAAGATGTTTGAGCTCTGTCAGTGGTTCCTTGATGATGTCTCTGTCTGTCTCATCCGTAGCCTTTTTTAGCATCAGTTCACCTTGGTGATTAAGCTTTTCCATCTCAATCTGCTGCTGGTAAACCTCCATTTTAAACTCCTGCCAAGACAAGCAGGACAAGAACCAGAAGCGAGTGAATCACTGGAGCTCTGTGAGGCGAAGCAGCGCCGCAGAACCGCTCCCTCCTTTCCCAGGTACCTTCATCTCGTTCATCTGCTCCTTGACCGTGCTGAGGTCGGTGCCCACAGGGGACATGTTGCACAGTTTGATCACAGCATTGTCCAGCCAGTCAAACATGGCCTGCAAGGAGCAAGGACAACGTGAGGGAATGGCAGAGTGTCCCCCTGCAGCTGGTCAGGGCACAAAGATGGTCCCTCCACCACCCCACAGCCGTGAAGCTCGTCCGTCAGGGCAGCTCTGCCTGCCCAGCTCCCTCCTGCCTTCCCTCGTCCCGCTGCTCTGAGCAGGAATCAAGCTTTGGGAAGGCCAATGCAATCAAATATCTGCTGCTCCTCAGAGCTGGTGGCTGAGCTCAGAGCCTGCAGAGCTCGCCCAGGAGATGCCTCCTGCCTTAAGGAAGTGCAAATCCCAGCAGAAGTCCAGGGAGAGGGCTCACAGTGGTGGTCCCAAGGCCCACACACGCCACACCAGCAGCCCTGGCTCTTACTTGGAGCGTATCTTGGTACTGCACAGCTGACTGCATGGCTTCCTCCAGCTTCTCCAGCCTCTCCTTCCATGTTTTGTTTAGGTTTTCCCACGCGTTGTTCATCTGTGGAACACAAAATTCATTAGGCTCTTCAACCACAGCTCTCACTTGCTCCCACCTGATTTTATCTGCAGGGGAAGCTCTCCCTACCTCATCAATGCTCTTTTTCACTTCTGGCTTCTCAGTCTCACCACAGGCAAAGATCAGGTCGGTCCCGAGGAGGCGGATGAACTCCAGCTCTTCGTGCAACCCGTCTGTCTCCTCCTTGATAGTCTGCAGAGGCACAGCCACAGAAGAAAAACCTTTGTGATCAAACCCTTTTCCAAAACTGCTCCATGAGCAGGAGAGTCCTTCCTGCTCCAGTGCCCCACTCCTTGGCCAACAGCCCAATGCCAAACCCCAAGAGCAGGTGACACAGAATGCTGCTGTTGAGATGGTTGAACAGAAGAACAATTCTGAAAATAATAAATTCTGACATTTATGCAATTTCAGAAGGCTTCTCTCTTTGTTTCAAGATTCCCAAATCTTGATTGCAACAGCATGCTTTTATACCTCCCCACAAAGTTTATACTTTACTCATTGGTTACAATAGATCAATACAGTGTTCATTGGTACAAAGCAGTCTCCACCACTGTTTTCAGCTAACATCCAACTGCAGGTTTCTCTCACTTATCTTTTTCTTCTTCTCAGTTTCCATGTCAACAACCTTGGTAGAATTCCTTTCAGGGGGCAAACATGAACCTTATCAGCTTCTTCTCCAGCTAACTCCTCCTGGCTCACAGACCAGCTGTCAGCCCCTTCCACATCAGAGAGCTCGTGGCCAATTTTGTCACCACCACCACCACCCTGGTCTGCTCCCACCTCTGGGACCAAAATAAGAACATCTGTATTTAGCTGGGAGCCTGAACTGTCCTGGCTGAAGATGTTTACAGGAGCCTTTTGTCAATACAGGAGTGAGGGTTTTGAGGTTCAAAAGGTACAAACCAGAGTTAGAATGGTTATGAAAAGGGAGCAGCAAAGCTAAACTTAGCAAAGCATAAAGAAACATCCTGGCTCCTCATGGCCTGAGTCAACTCAAATCCACCTGAAGTGGATTTTGCCACTTACTTGAAGCAACCAGCAACAGACAAAGCCAAGCACTTATCTCTGGTCTGACCAAAATCTAAATATACTCCTCCCACGCCAGCCAGCCTCTGGCTTGGGCTGGGAGCAGAGCCCTGCCAACCTCCACATCACTCCAAGCAAGTGGGCACAGAGCTCTGACCACACAGAGCTCCATGTGCTTCCCAAAAGAGCTGCAGATAATGTGATTTAAGGTGAAGGATATGTGAAATCCACCTCTGGCTTTTTCCTTGCAGCTCCAAACTGCAATGGAAATAACTCTGCATAATCTGACTGACTGCCTACAAAACTGATTTACAGCCACTTCTGCCACAGTCATGATCTAAGATCTTCCCAATTTAGGAGATAAGCTGAGGGCAGACAAGCTGCAGGCATGGGCCTCACCTCTGCTGCTTCCACCTGCTGCTTGATGATGGAGGGGTCAATGCCTGGGCTCTCCAGGTCGTGGACAATGTCCTGGGTGTCCTTGATGGTTGTCAGGAGCGCTGCCATGTCGTACCAGAACTTCTCTGCAAGCTCCAGGACATCAAGGAACTTCATCTCGCGTTCCTCGGTGCGAGCTTTGATGTCTTCCCAGAAGAAAACCATCTGATCCAACTTGTCCTGGATGACTGTGGAAGGAAATGGAAGTATTCAGTGAAGGGGGGAACCTTTTGACAATGCAAGAGCGTTTTGAAAACACTCAGGAGCAGCCAACAGAATATCCAGAGGGGATTAAAGATGGCCAGGGCTATCGGAGCATTAACTCTGGGAGATGCTGAGGGACGTGAGAAACTCCAGCTTGCAGAAAAGCCTTTATTTATGTGCAAGCTCAGGCCAAATTTGCCCACACACTCTTCCTCCAACAAACCTCTGTTCTGGCCACCTCTAGCATGAAGTCCCTGCTCACTCAGTGCATGAGCTGCCTGTTGATCTGCCAAGGAAGGTGCCAATTAGTGCCAATCGTGCTGACGGGCTTTTTGTGCTGGGGGAGGTCCCTCCCCTCCATTAGATGCTGAAGCAATGTCAACAAATCCTGTCCCAGGGGCCACCAACAAGAGGCCAGCTGGGCTGAGAAGCCACAAATAGTTCTTTTCTCTTCTGACTGATGCCACCCTGTCTGTTCCAGATGGAAGCAGGTGCATCCATCCAACAGACTCATCCTCCCTCCTACAGCCAGGAGAACTCCCAAATCCAGAGGACTCAACCTCAGTCCTAAATCTAGGAGAACCTCCCAAATCCATCCAGAAGACTCACCCTTCCTCTTAAAGCCTCCAAAACACACCCCTGGCACATCAAAGCCTCCCCAGCAGTGATGGAGCCACGTTTTGGGGAGAAGTTGGGATGCTCAAATCCACCCAGAGCTACCTTTGGCTGCCAGGTCCTTGTCTGCTCCCTGGGAGCGGGCGATGAGCTCTTCCCCCCGGCGTTTGAGGGCCTCGAAGGAGGGCTGCAGCTTCTCCAGCTCCACGGTGGAGTTTTTGTTCTCGCTGATGCACTCCCGGATCTTGTCGACCTCGGCGGGGATCAGGGGCGGCAGCCGCAGGCGGGAGGAGAGCCCCTCCAGGGTCTCCAGCATGGGCTCGATCTTGTCGTGGAACTGGAGAGGAGCGAGGCCGTCAGGGCAGGAGGGAGGGGACGAGGTGACAGCGCGGAGCCGCCAGCGCGAGCCACGGCCCCGAGCGCTGCGCCGCCCTGGAGAGGGGACGGGCAACGCCTGCAGCAGCAGCAACGCCTCTGCAGCAGCAACGAGACCCCTGCAGCAGCAACGACACCTCTGCAGCAGCAATGACACCTCTGCAGCAGCAGCACCTCTGCAGCAGCAATGACACCTCTGCAGCAGCAATGACACCTCTGCAGCAGCAACGCCACCTCTGCAGCAGCAACGACACCTCTGCAGCAGCAAAGGCACCTCTGCAGCAGCAATGACACTTCTGTAGCAGCAATGACACCTCTGCAGCCTCCTGCTCACACCTGCCCTGCTCCAGCAGAGCACCCACAGACACTCACAGAGCCACCACCACCACTTGTCACCCAAACACGGCAGCGCCCTAAAAATTCACTTTTTTTTGCTGCTGTCTCGGTTTTGGTGGCATGGCACAAAACCTCAGTAGCTGGGGGAATACCCAGGCAAAAAATGCTGCTGGAAAAGCGCCCGTGTTTGGTGCTGATGGGAATCTCCACGTGGTGCAAGGCCAGTGGAAACCCATCCCAGTTTTTAGGATCAGCAGGAGCTGCATGCGGGCGGGGAGGAGCTGCGGCCTCAAAAGCAGAACCAGAAAGCCAGGAGTGAGGGAGGGAGGGGGTCTAGCAGGGTTTATTGTTGGGTTTTTGTAGAGAGAAGTCAACTTTGGCCTTAAAGATCCCAAACTGTCTCTGCTGGTGGACTTCAGCACCTCCAGCTCAGCACTGGGGCTGCTCTTGTCCCTCTCCCAGTTCCTACTGGGAACACACCAGTGCAGGTGCCCCCCAGATCCCAGGCTCTCCCAGCAGAGAGGGGCTGGGGCTCTCGGTGCAAAGTTGATCAGGACAGGCTGGCTCAGCCAAGAAGCAGGAGCAAGCCAGCACATCCAGCTGGAGCAGTGTGAACCCTTCCAAAAGCAAAATCTCTGCCCTGCAGGAAGCATTCCCAGCAGAAGCTGAGACCAGGCGGCAACGCAACCAAAGCCATCCCAAAAAATGTGATTCCAGCCCCCAACCCCGGTGTTAAATTTGAAGCACGTTCTGCTGAGCTGTGCATGGACCAGAAATAAAAGTCTGGGTGTCAAATAGAATCAGGCCAGGGAGGGTTAATGAACATCTGTGGTGGGGGGACTCGCTTACCTCCGAAATCTGCAATGGTGGGGCGCAGTCAACACAAGAATGAAATGGGACCATGTGGGGAGGACGGGCACAGGCAGCAACACACACAGACAACACATTCCACAATGGGAGTGAGAGATGAGAGGGGAGGGGAATGTGGGGGGGAAAAACTCGGAGTTAATACAAGTGCAAACCAAGAGAAGTGACTACACAATACAGGAATTAAGAAAATAAACACCCAGGACGTGACAAAAACCAACTGCGCTACGGTAACACGGGGTGAAATGAAACATAACTGGGGGTCATCAACCCTCGGCAGCAGGAGAGCTTCACCCCCTTTCTGGACTTTAGCATCTCCAGTCTCTGCCCTTCCCTTCCTATTTCTCCTCCTGCACTCACCCACCTCCTCAGGAGATGCCCAGACCCCAGAGACATCCCTTACCTCTCCCATACAAAGCATCCCATGGCTGCTCACTGCACTCACAGCTTATCAGAACTAAAAATTATCTCTTCAAGCTCTTTCAGGGGGCCCTTCTAACCTTGGGTGGATGCCAGAGCAGCCCCTTTGAACCAGCATCATTACTGAGGTCATAAAAATTTACGGCCCTATTTACTGTGTGGAGCCTCAAACGCTTTCTCCTCTGCTCCCACAGCTAGCAGGAAACTCCCCTGGAGGTGCCTGACCACTTTATGCCTTATAAAGGGGTTTTACAGGGGGAATAAAACCAAATTCCAAAGCAGGTGGCTATCCCGGGGGGCTGTGAAAGGAAGATTCACCTCCCTGGCACCCCGGCGTACCTGGGTGGACTGTGAGAAGGCCTCATCCAGGGCCAGGGCCCGCTGGCAAACCTCCTCCTTGATTTTGGCATACAAGGCCTCAGCCCTGGAGTATTTTTCCTGCACCATCTCCCCTTCCTCTGGGTTGAGGTCCTTGAGCTGGGGCCCGATTTTCAGCAGCTTGTCGATGTGAGGTTTGTGTTCAGCGATGGACTCTCTCAGTTGCTAGGGAATAGAAGGGAGGGGGGGAAAAAAAAGCCACATTTGTTTAGAAATCTGCTGCGAGCTGCTGCCTGTTTATTCCAAACAGCACTCCAAGAGCAGTGATGGTATCTGGGAGGAACTCACACCCTGGATTTCATGCCCCAGCATCTGCCAAGCACATGGCACTCGGCTCTTCCCAACATGGCTATGGCACAGCGCCTGGCACGGGTCCTTCCCCAGCCTCTGACCCTCCCCACAGCTCCACGGGGGACCCCACTGGGAATTTTTTGCTCTGCAGTCTCTACCCTAAAAGCACAAAGTGTTTTTTTTCCTGCCATGAACAGGAAGGAGATCCAAAAGCAGGCAAGGTTTCCTTGGGAGCAAGCTGAATTTTGGTAAGGAGTCCTCCAACATAACAAGGGATTTTCTTGCACTACACAAGCAAACTCCCCAAAAAGAACAGGAAAGTGGGGAAAATGGAGGAAAATTCAGGAGAAAAAGGTGCTCTTGCCCTTTGTTGATGGACAGGAGGTGCAAACTCTGCATCCTCTTACCCTCATGTCATCCTGCTGCTGCTTGAGCTGCTCGTGGTCGATGGCTGGGGGTGGCAGCTGGGAGATGAGGGCCTGGGTCTCCTCAATCCATGGGTTCAGCTCCTCGTAGGTCTCCCAAAACTGGTTGACCAGGACCTGGGCACGCTCCAAGCGGGCGTAGCGCTCCGAGTTGAGCTGGCTCACAGCCTCATACTGCTGCACCAGGGACTCGGTTTTCTCCTAAAAAAAAACAGGGAGGAGAGTTATGGGGAGGGATGCAAAAGGGCCCAGGAAAAGGGCCAGCTCCATGCTGAGAGCTGGAAGAGAAGGAGGTGCCTTTGGTGGCCTTCCACGCTGTAATTCCAGTTAAAGCAGCCTCGGGAATCTCCCCCTTCCCCATCCCCAAACCTTGCAATAAAAACAGGCAATAAAGGAGAGTCATAAATGTAAAGAGATTTCTGCTAATGCTGGTGGGAATTACTGAAGATGGAGTAATTTTAAACTCCTTCAGCCCGTGCAAGGGCTGAGGATTCACCTCTCTGCCCTCTCTGTGCCCCCCTGTTGCAGTAAATAGCAGAGGGGGCTCACCTGGAGAACAGCTTTTTGCTCCTCACCGCAGGTGCCGAAGATCTCGTTGCGCTGGCTGAACAGCTCATCCATGGAGTCTTTGTGCCGGATGATGTCGATGGAAAACGCCTGCAGGAAGAGAAAGGGGAGAACTCAGAGCTGAGCCCAACCTCCCCCCAGCACATCGGCAGCATCCTCCTGCCAAAGAGACCCCGCGAAACTCAGCGCAAGCGTCCCGTGGCAAACTCAAAGTCTGGCTGGGAATGCAGATTCCTGCCTGTTTTCCTCATCTACAGCAACCTGTCTCTTTCAAAGACCCGAAAACAGCTCTTAAAAATAGCTATAACCCACACCCAAGGCCCTCACTGGAGGAAAAGCTCCAGCATCCATTTGTTAGTGAATGTTATCCCACAAAATGATGCTCTCCAGAGCTGCATCCACCAATGACTTTGCCATTCCCAAGGTCCACGAGATTAACGGTGGGAAGCTGAGCTCAATTTAACTTAATGCTCGATGGTTCAGTCCCCCCTCTCTTATAACACTGTCTTATTTTCCTTTTCTTTCTTTAATTTTAAATCCAATAAGCCTGCGTGCTGCTCTGATTGCCCAGGCAGAGGGAAGAAAAGGGCCGTTTATTTAAAGTGCACGTTCTTTCAGGCATGAGCTCATCTCAAAGATACATAGGAAAAAAAAAAACCCAACAACCCCTCCAGCACCTCTTTGTTCCACGTCTGGCTGCCGGGAGGGAACTGTGGAGTCCCTCACTGCAGGGAACAATGAGCAAAAAGCAAATGGAAACCACCCTCATTAATCAATATATACATTTCTCTAAACCCTCCCTGCTGCCAGCTCCGGTGAGACCCTGGCAGGGCTTGCTCTGGTGGTCACAAAAAAATGCTTCCATGGGAGCAGTTCTCCCAAGGGAGACCAAAACAAAGCACCCATCAAGCCCTAAATGGCTCCTGTAAACAGACAGGATGATTTTTCCTTGGGAAGCCCAACACTTGGGTGATTTAGAGCAGTTTTTTGCTTTGTGGTTGTTTTTTTTTTCCCTTTCACATCTCAAGGACAAGTGTTGCATCTCTCCTGCTGCTCTGAGCTCAGCACTGCACACCCCAGGGTAAAGCTGCTCCCCCAAAATGCATCCCAAGACCCAAACTGGACCACCCCACAGAACCCACCAGGGAGTGCACACAGACCTTCTGCACCTGCAGCTGAGCCGTTGTCTGGTCCTGCTCCAGGCGGATGGGACCCAGAGCCATCAGCTTCCTCTTGGTCTCAGCCACCCAGGCCAGCTCTGCATCAGCTGCCTGCTCGTACTGGCACAGGGGAGAGGAGGGGCAGTGGTCAGGGATGGAGCACACACCGGGGGAGGGTTGGGGACAGTGGGAATCACAGAGGGACCCAGCAGGGACGAAGGCCTCACCCCGGCGTGCGGAGGAGAAGGGGAACACTGGGGTGGGGCTCAGGTTTCTGACTCCACGCTGCCCTCGTGGCTCCTGCTGCTGGTTTTGGGGCAAGCTGGAGCAGCCACCTCTCCCCACACCCTCCCTGCCTCCAGGGAAAGGGACATTGCTAAAAACAGGAGCATTTCCTTTGCTCCTCCATGGAGAACTGACTCCATGGAGCGAGGTCGGGTATTCCCAGCACTCCAGAGCCTCCAGCTTGTGCAGGACAAGCCTTTTTGGGGAGGACTGTTGGCCTGGAACAAATCCCTGTGCTCTCCCAGTGGGGGATGATGTTTTCCCAGCTTTGACAGTCACCCATCACCAGTTTCACACCATCTACATCACCCCTACAGACAGAAGTTCACAGGCAGGATAACACAGTGCTGCTCCAGAGTTATCCCATGCCAAAAACACACAGCAGGACGGGTCAGCCACCATCCGTGCTGCCACTTGCTGCTGCTGGGGTGCATTCCTTGGCATCCCTGATGGGATCTGCCCTTGGTCTGGCTGTGCTTGCCCTCCCTCCCACTGCCAGGGGTGATGAGCAGTGCCCGGCTGCTCGCTGCTGCTCTCCCAAGCAAACCCTGCAGGGGTTATTCACTCACCTGCTGAGACCTCTGAATAGCAGCATCGATTTCCTCCACCCTCTGCTTGATGGTGTCACTGACCAGCTTGTAGCGCTCGTTGGTGTCTGACACCAGCTTGTCCAGCCCCTCCCGGGCTCTCCAGGGAACCAGCTCCAGCAGAGCCCGGCTCACCTCGTTCACCGTGTCCAGGACGAGCCTGTGCTCCATCACCTCCTTCTTCAGCTCCTGTGGAAGGCACCCATGGATGTGTGTCCTTCCCAGCTCCTTTCCAGACCCAAAGCAGAGAAGAAACCCTCCCAACCCGGGCTGCTGCTCCCGCACCTTTTGCCGCTGCTGGAATTGGGGGATCTGCTCGCCAGCAGGGGATTGTGCCCCGCTGGCAGCCAGCTCGTCCTCCACCTTGCTCATCCACCCAGTGAGCTCCTCGTGGGTGGACTGGAATTTGGTGGCCAGCTGCCGGGCCTGCTCCAGCGTGCGCAGGGCCTTGGAGCTGGCGGCGGTGATGTCGGAGTAGCGGGTCTTGATTCCATCCAGCTTCTCCTGGATCAGCAGCACCTCCTCCCCTGCGGGACAGCAGCAAGGGGAAAATGATGCTGGGCTCTGGGGGCTGAAGGAGCCACCCCAGGAGGCTTCAGGAGACACTTTTTCCTGTCTTTCCCCCTTTTAAAGAGCGAATTCCAGCATCACTTTTCTTTGTATTAATGCAACTGTTTTTACTAAGAGTTGACATCTTCCACCAGTATGGCATCCACCTCATCCTGGGATGGGATGGGATGGGATGGGATGGGATGGGATGGGATGGGATGGGATGGGATGGG